>JBBPCZ010016205.1:0-14718 GCA_037974445.1 Brycinus macrolepidotus
GTGATGACCACCATATATATATATATATATATATATATATACATATATATATATATATATATATATATATGGTGGTCTTGGAAGAACCCATAAACTGGCAAAAAACATTTGAGGAACCAAAAATGGCTTTTCTAAGTGTGCACAGCACCAACAAGTGTTTTACTAAGGTTTTTTTGGCACAAAAAATATCTCGACACAAAAATTAATCTGAAATGGTAGAGCGAGCATCAAACTGAACACTCTATCAGTTAAGATGATTTTAAAATTAAGATGCTTTAGGGAAAGTGGGCCCGGAACTATTTTTGCTAAGAGTTTAGATTTGTCCTGTTTGATCAGATGTGCAGCACCTGATGCTTCTAAATCTAAGTTTGCCCTGTGGTTTACTTCATGATCATGCTTCCAGATCTGTGTAGAAGAGGCCTGTCTTCAACCTCCTTTAGAAGAATAGGACCTCAGAGAAATGTCTGTCATCAATCTTAATCGATTTACCCTTTAATCCTAGACTTTTTTGAACACTGTTTTATAAACAGGACAATTCAATAAACTGGCAGTACAACAAAAGGTACAGCCCTGTTCTGGTGCTGTTTAACTACATTATATATGTCGCAAATTTAATTTGTCCAGACTGTCACAGCAAGAGGTGCAGTAAAGCAGTGAGAGTGTTCTGCTGACCATATAAAAAAGTGAATGCAAACATACAAACTGTCCACCTCAATATTGATTGCAGAACTATGCAGTGTTATTTTTAAATTAGTTTTTGGTGCTTTGATAATATGCATACATATTTTTTTTCTAAATGCCAACAGTAAATTAATTTAAAAAGAATCATAATATATATAAAATTGAAATATTCCTACCTTGACTATATTTGTATTGTAGTTCTATATTATTATTTTGCCTTTCCAGTAATTCTGCTCTCTCCGCTTCTTCACAGCTTCATTCTGAGAGGAAATTCTGAGATTGTCTGAGATCTTTCAGACGATTTCCATCCATAAATCTCATCCCAGGTCTGTAATTATTAACAGCAGGCCCAATACCTTCTTTATGGTCCCCATCTCCTTGACCATTGTTCTTCCAGATAAAACCCCTGATAGTGGGTACTTGTTGCCTTTCATAGGGACCACTCACACTTAGAATGACTAAAGCCATCCTGAACGTCATAAAGTTTAAGGTTATGTCCTGTAGCAGGTTTGGAGAGCTTATAATGAACTGGAACCAAGTCCGTTTTATTATGTTTCACTTGCTGGCAGATTGTCTGTGCTAGATTTGATTATGTTTTACATCTGGATTCTCAACCCAATCTTCAGTGCCCCCTGCCATTCCATATTGCATATACGTACAGTTCAATATGGCAAAAACACTTGGACTACATAATCAGTGTTCCACCTTGTTCAGATGTGTTGAGAAAAGATGCAGACTCATTGTAGGGTGCCGGTCAATTGACCAAAAACATTGATTTGCTGCAATTTTATCTTGACATGCAAACTGGGGTGGCATGTTTATTACACAAAGTAGTAATTTGCCTCTAGTAAACTCCTCTAGTGAAACTACAAACACATGTTAACACTGTTTGTCCTTTAAACCCAAAATGTACTTCACAAAAAACCTTAAGAATGGAATTTTATGATCAGTGTATTAATATTTATCCAGTAGTCAGCCTTATCTGCCGGCGGCATGAAATTTTAACCACATAAACTTTATGTAAGAATTGATTATACTGATAATGATTATATGGCCGACTGTTTGGCATTTATCAAGGCTGTAAATGTATCTCCAGGTACCAAAGCATAGGACACACACTTTCATCCTACATGGATTCTTGTTTTCTAAAACTTTTTTATTAATCCTAGTTTCTTTCTCTTCCATGGACATATACCTAACCTCTGTGTTTTTGTCTACATAAAATCTTCTGTATTTTTATTAATGGCATCAGGTTTTACACGATAGTCAATTGTAACATCATCTCTACATTAGGATCAACATGTGTCTCCTATCATACCCTGCTCTGTTTTTAGAGTACAGTATCAAATCTGACAGCTCTTTTATCTCAGTAGTGTGAAAATCCGTGAAAGGGACTCATTTTTGATTAGCCAGGGCTGTAAAAGGATACTGTAAAACATTGTGTTTATCTTTATGTGTAAGGTTGCAGACAGTTTTCCAAGAATCAAGAAAGTATATATTTTTTTCATATGTAAAAAAGCCTTGCTCTTACCTTAATTAAACTAAACATACTAGATGTATTAACTAGTGTATTAGCTAGTGTAACACTGGACTGTATCCGACATCATTTTTATATCTGCGATCATTTTTGTCAACTAAAAAGCCTTCGATTGCATAGTAAACAGTGGGTAATCAGATGAAACCATCAATAGAGACATGATTGGCTGTCATGATGGATGGATTCTTGAATGTATGATATGTGCTTAATAAGTCAACCGTAAGTCTTGCTGTGGACCTGAAACTTTATGTAAACTGAGACAGCTCCAGTCCTGCATGTTATATTCCTGTGAACACTCAGGCAGAAGTGAATAAATAAATAAGAATGTGGTAAGTCAAGTAAGTAGGCTATATCAACAAAGTAGACCTAACTAAAGATGTGCAAATAAGTTCCTTATCAGTCTTTAGAAAGCATGTCTAATTTTAACCTTAGGGAAAGGTTACTGCTCACAGCTTTGCTTCTTACCACATCCTGAGCAAAGCCTAACCGGAACTCAAGCATGTAAATGTGGAAGTGAAGTGAATAGACAATTCAGTGCTAATATTACCCCATGGAGATCATTTAAATAAATGTACTAATAATATTCATCACACATTTAATGCACTTCACTCCAGCTGGAAAAGTCAAGAAACAGTTTTGTGAAGCAAAAAATGGACTTTTATGTCAGACTATAAATGCAGCACTATAATGTTTATCATTAAACCAGAGCTGTAGATGATCAGATAAAGTATTGGTCTTTAGCAACCATGAAGAGAGTCAGACACACAGATACGTAATGTTCAAAGCTGGTATCAATAATTAGAGCAATAATAATAATACCAAGGACACAGTCCTCTGTGACCTGTTCATACAGACACACCTTCATCCTGAGAGTGTAATGTACACAGCATAATCACTTGCTAGTGATGCAAATCTAATTGCATGATTGTTTATATCCTAAGAAAAGATGAATGCATGCAGCATAGGCCATTTGACAAAAGCTGAGTGTGTTACATTAAATTATGAGGACTATTTATTTACAGTCATTACGATTTTAAAAATGATGACTTCCTTTTTCTTTGAATGAATTACTGTAGCTCTAAACTAGCTAATGGTCCAAGTTCGTCTGCAAATGTGAATTATATTCATGTTACCAAATAATAGCTTTATTATAACTTACCTCTTAACCAGGGTCAGGTAGTGAAGTTGAACTAGGTGGATGTAAAAGTTTTAGCTGAACAAGGTAGGTGTGTGTGTGTGTGTGTGTGTGTGCGTGCGCACTCATGTGTTTGCTTGTGTGATTAATGCTTTTGGCCACGGGCACTGAGAGTGACCAGAGAAAAACACCCAAGGGACCTTCAGAGTCACTAACAGAAGAATGTACGTGGACACTACTTCTGTCAATCTTTATATTCCCAAGTTTATCATTGGAAACTAGGCCTTAATGTGTCCTTGATTTGTGGCACAAATGAAAGAACTAATTTTCAACTGTATTTATTCTGGCCAAAATGTATATGAAGATATTCAAAGTTACAGCGTTTTTTGTAGAAAAGTAGATATGCTACTTTTATTTTGAAAAAGATACAGTGACAGGGCACCTGATTTAAAACAAGTGGGTTACTCACTTGCAACACTGCCAAACAGTGGTGTCAAGCTTTTCTGGCAGACATTGGAAACACCAGCATAAAACAGATAAGTCTAGCATGGGGGTTGAACACACAATAATCCTTTGTAGCTAACACGATAAGACTGAATGACAAATGTTAGGGATTTAAACAAAGCAAGCCCAGTTTTAAACCTTCTTGTTCCACTCATTTGATACTATGAACATAAGTGACAGTATGTACAGGGCAGTACGCTGTTTGATTCTGAAAAATCTGTCATAGCACGCTTAGATCTGATCGTTCGTTTAAACTAACAAGTAACAAGTATGACCTTAGTAGCCTAAGCCCGCACTCAAATAAAGATAGTTATTTCAGTTATAATGGCTGCAAGTAGAGGAAAAAAGCAGAGAAGAAAAACAAAGTTTAAAAAAGTAGCAGGTCTAAATAGCTACTCGAGAACTCTAGAGGAAGTTCTTAGCACATCCATCATCTATCAGCAAAAGAATTGAAGTTATTCAGGGATCCTTTAAGTCTAAAGTACAATGCTAAAGCCAAAAAATGAGTGGTGTGAGCAACAGTAAAGCAGTCGAGGTGCTGAGCCAACAAAACTGAATGAAATTAAACACAGAATGGAGAATTAGTAACTCAGTGTGAATGGCTGGAAAGCAGAAGTGAGCAGACTGAGCAAACTTTTACTTAAGTATCTGTAACTGAGTAAAAGGAATTAGCCACTGCCAAACTCTACTAAACACACAGACAAAACACACTGAGCACTGCTGTAATTCACGTCAGTTCTTTATTACTAAATTTGACCCTATGTTTTTCAGAATATCATTAAACACTTCAAATCTTATTCACTGTGAGTGCAATACTGTCACAAAATTATCATCCAAGTGCAAAAAATCTTTGCTTCCACTGTCACATTATCTAAGGCATTAAATTAATTTAAAATCTTCAGTATTGTGAATATAGGAATGCAGGGCAGAAGTCTTCCACTCAAAGGCAAATACCCGGCTTACTTCTCTCTGGGTTTTTTCAAGGTCCTCAGCCCCTCTCTCCCCTCTGGGAGGTTATGACAGCTTATGATAGGGAAGGAAACAAAGTATTTATGTGCAGATCCTTTTCCCCTTCGAGAGATGAATGTGCCTTGAATCTTTTCTCTTTTTTTTACTGTTGTTTCATGTGTTGCAGCTCAAACACATTTGTAATGCACATAAGAAAGTGATAATAATGAGAGTGGCTAAATGTTAAACTAGTGCAATGTAATTAGTATATGAACACGTGTTTATTGGTTTTGTATCTTAATTCTGTTATGTTTAACCTTTGAGGAGTGTAATGATGCTCCATCCAAAACTAAAGAAGCTCTCTCCAGTCATAACCTACAACTTCAAAGGCATTGTGGAGGACTATTCAGATCTGTTCAATTGAAGTCAGGAAAAATTAATATGCCGTACCAGTCCAACAACCAAAGCAACTTTCTCAGCCTCAGGTTGAGAGTCCATGAATGGCCTGAAAACAAAGTGGACATGCTTTGATTAATAACTGAATATATTTAACTGACCGATTGTACTACCAGCTGTATTACCAAGAACTCACCAAGTGTTGGTTGTCGTAGGTCTCTATCCGGTCTTCATCTTCTGTAAAAGGAAGGGGCTCTTTGTCATCCTGCATCTGTGAAATCTAGACACAGGTACACAACTGGGTGAGAAAATCAGTTTTTTTTCGATAATTATACAGTAATTATTTCTTTTTCATTAAACTATAATTAAACAATGCAGGTTTGTATATAAAAGTTGCTTTTGAACAAACTAGTGATAAGGTCATAATGTCTCAGCTATCCCACAATGCATTAGGCGCTATGATAGTATGTAACAGTAACTTGGTCAGTGTTATAGTTATATGTGAAAGTTTGGGCACCCCTGCTTGAATTTTGATTTTCAAAGTAAGAAAGTTAACACCACTTCTAATATGTAAAAAAAGCACATTTATTCATTATTTGCTGACTGTAACTTACTGAAAAACAATATGAAATAACATTTTGCATGGAATCTCTTCAGTCAGTAATTATTTAACTTTTCCTTGCAGAACACTTCTCATTCAGAAATATTCCCAGGTCATCCTGCAGGCACAGCATGTTTAAGATCTACTCAGATTTTTATTAATATTCAAGTCTGAGGATGGTGAAGGCCATTCCAAAATGACAGTCTGTCATTTCTTTGAGTAGTTCAAGGTTGATTTTGATGTATATTTTAGATCATTGTCTTGTAAATGTCCATCCTCTTTTCTTCTTCGGTTCCTTCACCTACTGGGTGGCATTAGCTTCCAGGATTTGTTGATGTTTAAAAGAATCCTTTATCACTTCTATCTCCACACAATTTCCTGTGCCACTGGCTGCCAGACAACTCCAATGCAAAACAGATCCCCTCCCATGCTTAACAGCTGTGTTGTTTTTGAACTGCTTCTCATTTTTCTTAGAATACACCTTTGGTTACATTTTCAGTGAGTTAAATTTTTGCCTCTGGTGACTCCCCCATGTAGATGATATTTGTACAACACTGCAGACTGAGCCAGTCCATCACTATTTCCTTACTAGCCAAATCTTCCTGTAGGTCCTTTGTAGCAATGTGGGATTTTTTCACACCTCACCAGATTATGAGCAGTTGTAGTCTTGCAAATAAAATGACTTTAGCTGTTCTCCTTTCTTCCATTTCACACATTTCAGACAGAGAAAACTGCAAGTGTTTTAATATATTTTATAGAGTTCTTGATTTATTATCAGCTCATCGGTCAACCACTTAGAAAACTCCATGGCTGTTGAGTGTAAGCACAACACCCTAAGAGGTTTGAAGGGTCACATGATTTACTGCACTCTCTACACCTGACTTCGATAAGGCCTAACTTAACCACATGGCACCTGGTAAAATAGTAATTGTGCATTCAAGCTTGTAGATATGTGTTATATTAAATATAAAAGGTATATAGGTTTGTACCATGCTGTATCAACTTCTTTTCATTTAAAAAATCAACAAAACATGTAATTTGACCAAGGTTGCCCAAACTGTTACACACATCTGTGTCTTAACAATAGGAAATGAAAATCTATAAACATCACTCATAAATGTTTAATGTGAATCTTGAATCATCTTGTATGTTGCAATCTCTTCTGGAGTCAACGCAATAAAATCATTAATTTAATTACAACCTGCCTTGTCTACCATGGGGTCTGCTGTGTTCCCACTGGATGTTTCTAGCTTGATGAAGAGGATGGCATCATGGACAGTGAGGAAAAGCATGTCTCTAGTCACCACGTCATCAAAGAAACACAGAGCTTCCAACCTTCTCACAGTTTCATCTGTAACAGCAGTGGATATTGAGGTATTTAGAGCACTTCCAGAACAGAGTGGCAGGGGACACTCTGGTTTTACCCCAAACTGTTAATAATAATGTCACTTCATAGATAATAAGAAATACTGTATGAATAAAAACGCCAAACAGCAACCAGTGAATTGAGACATTTTTGGCTATTTCCAAAATACTATCTTCTGCTAAGAATGTACTAAGGCATTAATAGGAATATATAAATTAGTGTGTGCTTTGACACAAACCATACCGTCACAGCCTGCAATATAGACACTGACTCCAATGCGTATAAATTCCTTTATGACCTGTGAAGGATAAAGAAATGACAAATCACTGGCTAATATGAAACTACGAGAGAGCTATCGGTAAATACACAAAGTTCTTAATGAGTAATACCATTGTTATCTGACTAATATTGTATGCCAACACAGTGACACCAACATAATAAAAATCTTGGGGCCTTGACTGGCATTTCCAAACAGGGTACACCGTAAATACTAGAATGTGACAATGACATGAATAAAAATTATAATGCTTCTCCATTAGTCTTTGTACCTGATTAATATACCATATTGATACGTCAATATGAAAGTGACATAAACTGTTATGTAACTGCCAGTTATGGTAACAACTCTTTCATATTGATGTACATAATCTGTCCTGACAATACATGGCAGCATATGATATCTGCTATGACATGTTTATAACTTGGATGTATTAGTGTATAGTACTGTAGATTTGGTTTTAGATCAAAGCTACTAAAGAACCACCTGTATCTTAAGAAACAGTTAGTGATCCACAACCATGAACTGCCTTTGCTTTGGTTTGTATATTTGGCCTCTAGCTGAACTGAGACGCACCAATCTGATAGATTTTGCAGACATCACATCCAGAAAGGAGACAGCAGAGAAATCCATCACTAAGCTGTGGATGTTGACTTTAGGGACTGTCACATTGACAGGCAGAGCAGATGTCCAGTCCACCTGCACCTCCACTTCCATGTCCTGCCGAGCCCCACCCGCCACTTCCTGCTGAGTCCCACCTTCCACTTGCTCCGGGTCCCTCTCACTCTCAAAGGCCTCATTGTCCACACCCAGAGGGGCCACTGGCACCAACCCATTCTGCAGCAGACATCAGTGACTTATACCAAAGGTAACATTATACAAGATTACACCTTTCTTCTAATCTCAAAAGGCACAGTGTATTATACCCCACTAATGCTGGTGTTTTTTTTAAAGTATAGCTTGTGTAGACAAAGTCACTCAAGGTAGTTAAATGTGAACTGGCTTATTATAGAGATCTAGAGGTTGCAACATCTATAGAGCAATTCTAGGCATTTACTGCCCAAAATGACCAGCAAACCTACATGTGTCATTGGAATTTTTAAATGTAATGCTGATTATGTTACAACAGTTACTTTTTTGGCACTATTTTGTCTCGAATTTACCTCTCTGCCAAGAATGAATTTTAGGTCAAAATGTTCCTCAAAACTATCATAAAACAACGTCTGAGGCATCAGGCAGAATACCTGTAACAGTTCCATGTAATGCCTTGTTCCAAACCAGTTCCTATCAAAATCCTCTGAACAATTCTGACTCTCTAGAATGGGACATTGCACATCAAATCACTCTGAATGACTTTGTTTACATCGTAATGACTTAATTATGTGGTAATTGTAAACAGTGGATTTCCTCTTCAAACTCAGTACAGTCCATATCTCTATTGTGGGGCTGCTTGTTTACCTCAGTGATTTTCAGCTTTCCCTTTTTAATTAGTTTGTGAATCTTCTTAAGTGCTTTGTTCCTTTTCTTAAACACCCGTACAGCATCAAATCCCACCTGTTTTTGTGCATTTGCATCATTATAAATGAAACAAAAACAGTGACATGAAAAAAAGTAAAGCAGCACATTAAAATGAAAAGTTTGTAATTTATAACATCAGTAAAATACCCTTTATTGCAGTTTACTTTTAGGTTTTTTTTTTTGTTGTTCAATATATTTAGCAAAAAAGGCAAGCGTGACATTAAAAATTCAACTTACAATATCTCTCAACTGTTCTTTGAAGTAATCAATGTTGGCAAAATATATGGGCGAATTACACTTGAAAATCTTCACTCCAGGAATCTCATTAATCTGAAAAGGGAAACAGTTATTTAAAAATAACTTTTGCAGTAACAATCCTTCAGTTTGATGAATCATGAAAATAATGGAATTTTAAAAAGAAGCATGCAGTAATTATTACAGTTAATATTTGCTTACATTTTTGTAATCCTTGATATTCCTGTAGATATCAGTGCCAGGTACATTTCCAAGTGCTGAACAGGAAGGGCTAGATGAGGTACAAAGCAATTACTTCATAAGCACTGTTCTGAATAAAGATACAAGCAGCAGTTGTCAGTGTCAAAGTAGTGGGGGATGCTACAGTTTATTCAGTGCGAAATGGCTTAGACTTAATTATCGCAGGGCTTCTGATTAGACAGTGTAAAGTCTATCTTTGTTTCAACAATGGTTAGGACATGGACAGCCAACCTTGCATCTGCATATCTACTTTACTTTAAGCATTCATCTCAGATCCATTCTCCACTGGCTAAAGTAGGATTCTGCTTTAAAGCAATGCAATGGATTAATATACATGTTTAGCTACAATCAGCCCATATCCTACTAAATGCAACTTCACCAGAAAAGCCATGAATACAGGATCTGTTTGGCAGTGATTACACTGCCAAATAACTGAAATGATAAAAATGGTAGTTAATAAATTGTTAAAAGTATCAATAAGCTTGATTGTCTGATCTGCTGTGATTGAATCCTTAGCAGTGTATTCTAATAATTTATGCAATAGTTACACTTAACCTTTAAGATCGTTTATGGTGACTGAGGTTTTATGGTAGCTAATATTTAATATCTATCATACCCTGTAAATTTTTACACATTGACCTTTATATGATGTCACTAATTTACAAAAGCAGATTGTATTAGAGTATTATCTACAAGGCTATAAACAGCACATGGCCACACTGCAGCGATCCCACATGTTTAGGTTCAAAGGGTTGTAAAAAGAAATAATTTAAATGAATTTAATGTTTTACATTATGTAGATGTATTACATTATTTAGCAGATGCTTTTGTAAAGCAATTCATGACATGTGGATATAATTCTTACAAATAAATAACAAAGACGTGATTAATTAACAAAAGACTAAAAGGACCTCAACATCAGGTGCTACTATAGCTACTACTTCAGTCTACTTTGAGATGTGATCACCATGTCTCAGTCTTTTGGAGCATTCACTGTAAAACGACAACATATAAATGTGTGACACTCAAATATTTCGAACCAAATACAGCCAAACGTTTATGTAATTAACAACTGTAGTGTAGTTTTCTGATAGATCAGGTCAGTAAAATACAGAAAAAAAAAATGTCAGCGGTCGTTATAGGGAAACTCAGAGTAGCCAGCAGACTCAGCTGTGGACTCTAGAAAAAGGAAAATTCTCACTATTGGAAACTACAGACATTTGCCTCAGTGCTTGCACAGACTAAACAGAGGACACCAGTTTATAGGCTGTAATATCTGTAATAACTTCAAAATTGGACCAATAATAATAACTGTGTTTCCATTTGACGATAAATATCACCCACCAAAATTACGTACTTCTTTAACTTTAGTTAAAAGTATTTATGTCTCTACAAATTCAAAAACTTCTATAACACATAAATATCAGAATGACAAATAGGATATATTAACTCTGTTCAAGCATAATTCACATCTTTACATGAGGAGTAGACAACATAGTTACTTACAACTGTGACCTGACCACCACAGTGCCCAGCTCAAACACTACCCCAGTCAGCAAACCCACGTCCAACCCCAGGACGATGCAGGAAATGCATGTAAACACCCAAATGAACTGTGAGGAAGTAAAGACAGTTATCAGGACTACATGGCATTCAGTTACACTTACTTCTGAATCAGCTGTCAGTTTTAATTTTGTGTATTCATTTTGCTCTATTTTCTCACAATTCATATTCATGCTCCTAGCCATCACTTCACATAGTAGGCCTCTATCCACACTCCCACAGTACCACCGGCATTGTAAGGTAAGGCTCTATACGCCTTATCTAATGCAAATAAAGCTGACAATGATCTTTTTGAACCACTGCCCCCACAAAATGTTTGCCATGACAGTACAGTAGCCCATAGTAAGAGTATAAGTAGCAGTGTGTGTGTTTTATTTCCAATGTGTGTAAATGCATACATATGGACAGCATGATGTGGCAGAAAAATACTAACTGCCAGGATTATCCAGCGACATAACCATTAATTAGTGAAGGCTGGTCATAATATTGGATTGGAGGGTTAAAAAGAATAACACATCACTCACTGTAGCATTACATTTAACACGCTGCAGCGTTCCCAGCTACAACAATGAAACAATGGAATGAGCTGTCTAGATAACTATGACTCATGTTTAAATGTTGATGTTTACCACTACCTAACATCTATAGAAAGCTAACACAACAGTCACGTCAGACTGTGCAGAAGCCAGCTGAATAGACCCCAGACTAAAACAGTTTTTTCTTAAAAACAGAAAATGTTTCTGACCAAAATAGTCTAGCAATAACAAACTCTGCCCACAAGTGTGCTGTTATCATGAAGGGGAGAAAAATAATATTTAGTGAAATGGACAGAATTTCCCACTGGTGTGAACAGGGCTCTCTGTTTTCTGCATAAAGGGGATGAGTCTCCTCTCCCTCTCACTAAAACCATGCAACACACCCCATGGAACTATTTTCATTTTGTGGCTCTTGGTTTATGGATCTTCTCTGTCTATAGCCAGGGCTAGGTGTAAATCAGCCACCATCTAAGTACATCAGCCACCATCTAAGCCAACAGCAAGTTAAACAATGTGGATGTCAAAGATTAAAGATGCCTTCAATCATTCCTCTTCTTCTTTGAAAAAGAGAAAGACCTTAGCTCCACTATCCCATATATGAAGCAGCCCCTGCCATGAATAATTCTGAATACAATGATGTTGTCTGCAACACCACAATCATTTCTAATACTATATTTCTATTATTATATTTTTCTATAATTGCATTTCATTTTATACCAGTTTAAAAATTCAGTTTTAGTAAGTCTGAAAATGCTGTTTGCTATTTATCCAGACCAGAAGGATTAGTCCTTTTTTCAGGGGGAGATAAGGGGGTAACTACTGATTCAGGTGTCCACATCATGTAGCAAGTTGATTTACTAGTGCTCTCCTACAAGTATGTTAAAGGGGCTGTAGGGTGGTAGTTCAAAAAGCTGCAGTAAGGAGCTCTTCCAAAATCAGAGACTGGTGGCACTTTTGAGCATCCTGAAGAGAGATTTTAGGAACTAAAGACCAGTACAGTGTGTTAAAAGTAAAATATAGCCATTAGTAAAGTATTTCAGTGCAATGTCATGAATGTGTTATGTTAATTTACACCATATATTATTTAATGTTGATTATGTTCTTTTAAGTCATGTGCTTAATATCCTTTGATCTTGTACTATGCCGTGTGTTTTCCATGGTTGAGCCACTCACACAGTCTGTCCTGTTCTGTCTCCAAAGTATAGGCACATCATAGACTTGCATGAACATGCCTTTGAGGTTCGCAATGACGATGCCAGCCAGGACTGACTGAAAGTCAAAAGTGGAGAGGGTTAAGTGTAAAACAGCACCCTTATTTCTTATCTTCTTTAGTTGTTTTTGATGTTCACATGTTCACAATTTCAGGGTATTTACAGAGTCTTTTGCATATTCTAGCCAATATGCAGAGTCATATTCATTTGTGCACAATATCTCCTGTTCTCTGCCCTTTCACACACCTTCTGCAGAGGCTGGAGTAGAGGCCCGACAGCCACAATCACTATCAGCACCATCAGAGCTGATATTAACCCCGCCACCTGCAAAACAATAAGCAAAGCAACGTTTACTGAATTACATAACGTCATGCTACTTTACCTCATTATATTCCTGTGAGAAATCATTATTTTTATGCCTAATATGTTTATGTCAAAATTTTTGCTGCAACTTTAAAAGACGTTTTTATTTTTTCTATCTATCTATCTATCTATCTGTCTATCTATCTGTCTGTCTGTCTGTCTATCTGTCTGTCTGCTTCTTAAGCATTGAACCCCACTTGTGATTCAGTGGTTCTGACAACAATATACTGACTATGCATGCCATGGTTATAATACAGTTTAGTGAGGTTGAATATTATAGACATTTATAGTTTATTGAAAATGGTTAAGACAAACTCATTAGTCTGGGTAATGTAGAATGTCTAGCAATTAAAGAATAGTTTGATAAAATATACTGTATATTTATTAGCCAAGACATATTTTCCTAGTTTAGTTCAGCAGTAGATTTATAAGGCTAACATTGCTGACTACTGGAAGTCAGTAGTTGCACAAATCTTTTTTTTTGTAAATTCATCCCAAACACTTCTCTCAACCCACTCAAATTGCCTCCAGCTCTTCATTAAGATGACTTCAGGATGCTTACAGCACAGTATGACTCATTATGAGCTATAAAAATTAACAAAACTTCACCAGTATAGGCTGCATTTCAAGCAACACCGGGGCTAAAGAAAACTGATGTAGATTCGTCTGTACTTACAACAATTGTAGCCACAATAACTGAGCTGTTTTTGAAAATAGCCCCTGTCGTCTCAAAAGGCTGCCTGAAGCGTTCGGTTAAATAGTGAAGTTTTGATCAGTTTTCTAGCTCATAGTAAGTCATACTGTGTCCTAAACCACACCAATAGATCTGCAGCACTTTACCAAGGAGCTGGATGTGGTTTGAGCACGTTGGGAGGTTTTGGGGATGTAATTATCAAAAAGAGATTTGGGTGAATATTGACTTCTAGTGTTTTGTTAGCAACAGTAGTTTCATAATTCCAGAGCTAAAGAAGCAAAATTTGGTCAATAAATTACATCTGTGGTGAGTGGATTTTTTTGCTGAACTATTTCTTCAAAGACATTTTCACTCAAGTATATTACTTTCACTTATGTACAGTTCCCCTGTAAAGTTTTTGTTTTGTGTATTTATGTGAGCCTGTTCATGTGTGGATAACTTCCTCACACTCACGAGCGTGTGCGTGTGTGTGCATGTGTTCACCTGATCTCCCTCTTGTGTACTCACATACTGTTGCTATTAATGTTTGCTGTTGCTATTAACACATTTCAACAATCAGGACATAAAGCAACATTATCAATGTTCCTTACATGTGACAATGTATTTATGTTTGTTAGAATATTAAGATAATTTTTTATGTTTCTTTGCGAGTTTTTTTTCTGTATCATTTTCCCTTGCATCACCCTCCTGTATTGCTGTGTGTGTGTGTGTGTGTGTGTGTTTGTACCTGGGTCTTCCCCCCTGTGCTCTCCTGTATTGCTGTGTGTGTGTGTGTGTGTGTGTGTGTGTTTGTAGCTGGGTCTTCCCCCCTGTGCTCTCATGTATTGATGTGTGTGTGTATGTGTGTGTGTGTGTGTGTGTGTGTGTGCGCGCGCGTGTGTGTGTGTGTGTGT
>JBBPCZ010016214.1:0-14716 GCA_037974445.1 Brycinus macrolepidotus
TTACTTGAGTATATATTTTGCAGGATATTTGTACTTTTACTTAAGTACTAAGCTTCAGTACTTCCTCCACCACTGGTGGTGACTCTTTAACCCAGTCCAGGTCTGGCCACAGGTGCTCTGTAAAATGAAGGAGGAGACGAGAACGCGCTGCTTGGACCAGTGAACAGAATGTTTACGTTTAAAAACGGACAGATGGAACAGCTGATAGGAGGATCGATCTCTGCAATTCATGCAATAAGGAATTCTTGTATCATCGGTGGACCAGGCACTCAGACCCAAACTGGTCTCTGTTGTCACATATAGTACTGGAGAAACAGTGTGAAGGGGTGTTATTCTATTGTTACTTCTAGATTATATTTGTGGCTTGAGATGCCTTGTATGCATGTGTGCTGGAACCATTATATCAGGGGGGGAGACATGTCCCTCCCCCCACTTATCCAGCCAGCGATTTGTTTGAGTGAAACATGCGAGACGCCAAGTGCAGCGCGCCCCCACGCCCCACCCCGGAAAACACTACACTACATCTATCAACCCTTAAACCCCCATCTCCATTCCAGACCCCCCAACAGTGGGTCCCCCCCCACACTAAAATGCTTCTGATGCCTGCAAACACTTTTACAGCAAAAAATGTGTGCGATTAATTTAGATTTAGAGCACAGCATCCGTGGACCAGTGTGTGGGGACAGTACCTTGCTCAAGGGTACCTTAGTGGTGCCATTAGCAATCCTGGGATTCGAACCCACGACCGTCTGATCGCAGGAGCAACTCCCTAACCACTGTGTATATGTTAATACATATTTAAGGGCTGGGCGGTATGGCCTTTAAATAATACTGCATATATGCATGCATTTTTTATTTATTTGTTGACCAGAATTGTGCTGGTAGTGCTTTGAAATATTTATTTTTTGCGTCCTCAGAAAAGCGGTTGTTTTTGCCTTGTTGAGTGGAGATCTAGAATTACAAGCCAGGCTTTAATGGGATCAGATCAGGCTCTGGTGGTTTTAAGGAGAAAATTAAGGAGAACATTAATAAATTGAGATGAGTTCTTATTCAGCTGTTTGATAATCTAGTTATCTGGGAAATGAAGGGAAGGGAGGATGATGGACACCGGTGAAGAATCTTCAGGGGTTCAGCTCTAGACTCGGATCCTGCAGAGCTGGTCCTCCTGACGTGTCCCTGTAAAGTTTCAGCGCCCGAGGGTCAGCGGCTTCAACTCCGTCACTAATAGATCAAGAGTGGAGAAGAACTTTGTCTTTCTGTTCGTGTAAAAGAGGCAACAGAGGGATGAATACATTACAGTGAACAGTTATAGTGACCAGCCGCTTATACTGAATACAGTTATAGTGTTTGGCTACTTATAGTGAACACAGTTATAGGGCAAACAGTTCAGCTGATGGCTGGGTGGATGGATGGGTGGATCTCACAGCCTCCTCATCAGTGCTGGGATGAACTCCCCCCCCCCCCCCCACCCACCCAGTAATAAAAGCAACTTTTGAACTTTTATTTAAAAGCTCCACTCCTCTCTCTACCCTCCTCCTGCCACCCCGTCTCTCTTCTGTCTGAAGCAAAGCGGGAAACACTTTTACAGCTGCAACAAAAGTTAATGCGCCCTTAACCTGCAAGAACCTGTGAATTATTTCTAAAAAAATGTTGTTAACTCAGCAGTCTGTGAAAGGAGCGGCACGGCGCTCAGCTTTGAGCTGCAGCTCCAGAGTCTGCGCTCCTCAGATGCCGCTGTAGAGGAATCCACAAAGAGGCAAAGGAACCGGAGGAGCTCTCGCGTTCTCTCAATATACATGTAAATTCATCTGAGAAAAATAGGAAACGAATTTAAATGTTAATGCTCAGCGCTGCTGCCCCTGAGTGACGCAGGCGTCTCTGCAGCCTGGTTGTAGGTGGCTGTGATTGGCGTGTTGCAGAAAAGGTGCGCGTGTGTGTGTGTTTTCCTTTGCACAAGGGGATGGAAGGAGCCTATAGAGATACACTTAATTGGAAACCTTATTTGTGCATATAGGTGAGCCAATACACAAACACACACACACTGGCCTGAGAGTGTGTCATGATGGGGTTGAAGGTGGTCTCCTGCATGATCTCCTAGATTCTTCACTATACTGTTTATGGAGGACACAGTATACTGGTACGAAAAAACATCTAAACTGCATGTAATATCTCCCTAATTTAACAACAACGTGTGTGTGTGTGTGTGTGTGAGTGTGTGTGTAGTTTTGTGTGTGTATAATCTATGTATATCCACACACAGACCTCATTCAGACTTTTCAGCTGGCAGAGTTTGTCAGCTTATTTTTTATTAAAGGAGTTTCACACATTCTGTTTGACGGCTGTCAGAGTTTTTGGCTTTGTGTGTTTCTCCTGTTTGTAGGCGTTCAATTTGCTTGACTAAAGGGTTCCCACAGGTATTCTTAAAAGTAAATGAATAACATTTGAATTGATGTAACATGTTCAGTTATAGTACACACATGAGTCAAACTCCATTGTTTTAGTGCACCGCTGTAATTGTAACATCCTGAAACCAGAGCCAGGCTTGATTTTGCTTCGTTCACAGATGAGCAGCTGCTTCTTTCTTCTGAAGGTCAAACTCTGCCACAAGCGTTTCTGCAGCACAAAAGCGTGTGAAGTACACAATGTGATTGCCTGATTTTATTTTATTTTTTTATTCTCTCAGGTTGTAAAGAGTTCAAGTCCCTTCTCTGCCTCAATTGTAGCTGATCAGCCAGGACATCTTTGGTTCACTACTTCAGTTTTAGCTCTAGAGCTACAAGGTTAATGTGGCTAATGAGTGAAGGAAGCTAGTTTAGACATGCATGGTGCTAACTGAGAGGTGTTTGGTTGCCGTTTTTGTGATTCACTGTATCAGTTCAGATCAGCTGATAGTTATTGATGCTATTTTTTTAAGCAGTAAATTGAATAGCTTTTAAGGAAGCACACAGATGGCAAATGAGTCTACTGGCTCTCCCATATCATCTATTTAAAGTTCATTCAAATCCGAAACTGGATTTAGTGCTTTTCGCTGTAGAGCTTATCAAGAATTTTCTGCATGTTTAAAATATCTGTACTGATACTGGGTTATTGACCTCTGTGTGGATTGTCAACACAATCTGTATTATTGTCCTTTCCCCTTCTGTTGACTAGCAACTTAAACTAGTTGGTAAAAACAAACTGAAATAGAAAGAAATAAGCTGTTTTTATTCATGCCGGGCTAATTTTGTTCCACGGAAGAAGACAGTTTAGGCTAAATTGTGTGCAACCATCGCTGAAGACTTACTTTTTCTTTAAGCTGATTGGTCAGCACAGACCGACACTCATACGGGGTCATCAAATTAGTTTTTCCTCTTTATTTTCTTTTGTTTTCTTTATTAACTCGTCCAGTATGCAAAAACTTCATGCAGACCCATCTCTCATTTAAAAAAAACAGGGAAAAAAAAGCCCCCTTTTTCCACTAAAACTGTATCCATTCCCCCCATGCAGGCCCATTAGGTCCATGTCATTCATTACTGGTTACTCAATACTCGGATCTCCAGTGCTACACCTAAAAAGACACCAAATTAGTTTAACTATGTTTGTTGTGCCTGAGCTCCTTGAGGGAGCTGGAGGTAAGAACAATACTGACCTCCAGCGTGTGACTCCGCCCCCTCGAGTGCACGTCTGAGAAATTGGTGTCATGTGCTGATACTGTACGTGTTGTTGGGCGTGTTTGTTGGCATTAAAGGACGTCTCCTTAAAATCTGAGTAGATCTGGAACTCGGTAATAATGGAGTAGTCCTGCGGGCCTCCCCCTCCCCCCAAATGATCAGTCTTGGTTTGGAGCAGTTTTAAATGAAGCCGTTGTGGGTGAGGATGTGATTCAGTCACCGGAGGACGAGGTCTATTATGCATTTGTCAAACTCTCTGAGCCTCTCTCTCGCCCGCTCTGCCTCTTCCCCTGAGTTGCTCCATAATGTTCGGGGCCTTTGTTGGCCGTCATTATCAGTGAAAGATGCCGCGTCTTTGATTTATTCTCCGCTCCAGAAGAGACCGCTGTACCGTGTTATGCTGCCATTATTGCCGGGAAGCCTAACCCAATTTTTCACCCCCTCTTTCTTCTGCCTCTTTCAGCCCCTCCGTCCGAATCAAAGCCAGCAGATGGGTTTTTATCTGAGTCCGTTAAAGGTTATTGAATGAGGCGCCAATACAATGAGCTGGCCGCCGTTCTGTGAAGTTTCGAGCGCAAAGGGATGTGGGGCTGCAGGGCTGATCAATTACAATGAAAATCGTAATCGCAATTTTTTTTGTTCAATACTGAGATCGATTTTACGTAACACGATCACTTACTGACTTTGGAAAACATGCCTTTCAACTTTACCTTAACAGTCTTTGTAATGGTGAATTTTCTTGAATTTAAAATAGAATTGAAAAGCAAACAATATAAATGTTAAATATGGTAAATAAAATTAGCTGTTCTGATGCTGCACAACCGGCTGAAAAATACTAAAGCTTCATTAACTGTAAAAATAATAGATAAAGATGTTTGGAAGATGTGATGAATCCTGGTTAATTTTATTGAGCAAATAACTGCTTATTGATTTCATGGCCGTTGTCGATTATTATTAGTAAACTGATTAAACGGTTTGAGCTTGTAATGAAGTGCTCTCTCTATCTCTTTCTTTCTCATGTTAACTCCACTTTCATTGAATCAACCTGTTAAACAAATACTTGCCATTATTACTGATTTGAAGTTTTCATTTAAAATGAAAATAATCCTATAACAGATTGTTATATATCCTGTAAAATGATAATAGTCCTATAATACATCCTATATTGTATGAAAAATTAGCTGCTTTTTTCCCCATTGTCTCGGGTCCCAAAAAAGACCAAAGCAAGAATGGACGTATGAGGGCCAAAACACAGTACAATGAATAAAACAGAGGTGTAGTAACTCGATGTCACCTAGACGTTCTGTTTTTTAACAGCGTCCTCAAAAATCTCTTTTGAATTACTGATTGAATGTAATCATCACGCTGATGCTGATATTTATCTGAATCCGATGTCATTGAGACCCCCTGTTTCCAATAAGACTGAGGTGAAATTGAAAAGCCTGTGGGAAACACTGGAGAGAGCGAAGGCTCTTATTGTACAAATCACTGTCGGAGCCTCTTCTCCACTCAGCCTGCGAAGCCAATTACCCTTTCTATTAGGAGGAATCGTCACAGTCCGTCCGGCTACTGTTTCTGCCCACATTTCATCATCTGTTTAAGCAGCTGAGAGCATTTACACGATTGGAGGGTTGGCGTTAGTGGACGAATGTGCGGCGAATGAGGGATTAATGAACTCTAGACTGAATCCGAGAGCTCTCTTTGACAAATCTTGGTCTTCCCACTTCTCTCTTCTGGCTCGTTTAGATGGTTTTAGCTCCAGAAGAGGGGATTTCAGCCTTACACCCTGCTTTGAGTCTGTAAACCTGGAGGAAAAAGTGGCTCTTTTGGACGCTCCAGCATAGCAACAGAAGACCGTATAGTAAAACTGTTTTTGCGTGTTTAAAAATATCTCAGCCGGAACTCGAAGTATTAGTGTTTCCATTTAGTCCAAATCTTCAAAAACTCTGCCTGAATAAGTTATTCTCGTCTTAAGTTGCTGTTTCTGTGACGTTTAGAGGATTGCCTGCAGAATCAGTGCTGTTTTGATGTGTTTGTTGCAAATAGGTTCTTAGGTGTGTGTGTGTGGGGGGGGTTTTTGAAGTGTAATATACACTGTAAGTGTGGTTTAATGGATGTGAAAGTTTATGAACGAGTTTCATCAAAATAACCCCCCTTGCCTTTATCAGGGCAGCACAGATTCACCACATCCTTTCCAGCAATTTTTGGAAATAACTTGTGTCCAAACCCTCCCAGCACCTTTTCAAGACTCCAAACAGTTCTGTCTCATTTGAAGACTGGGGAGGACAAGACATGATTCTCTAAACTTTCTGCTTTTCTTTGGGCTGAATTTAACTTTGGCGCAGTTTTGAAGAACGCTTGGAGAACACTTTCATTCTTGTCCTGTTGAAGAATGAAATTTTGTCCAATGAAACTTAAACCAGAAGGAATTGTGTTGAAGAACTGAATACTATTTTTCTTAATTCATGATCAACACAAAGTGAATGTCAGTGTAGTAAAGACAGACCTGATATGTCTCTTCAAATCTGATAATTTGAGCCTTTTTGGATAATGTATTACTTCTGACTATAAAATATTGAAAATCAGTCAGTTACATTTTAGTACTTCTAATGTTTTCTTGTAATAAAGTTTTATAAAAGCAGTATAAATATAGACTTCTGAATCTATCACTTTAAAAGCCAAGAAGGCTCCCATTACTGATTACTGTACCAGATTAACATACAGTGCACTGCAGCAGAGCCTGCTATACTATGAATTGGTCAAGCAGTCAACCTGGGGAAATCGTATGGAAAAGTTAGTGGCGATTATAGTTTGACGCTAAATGGTTTAGAACTGAACGTGTGAAAATTCCTTGATTTTTAAGAAACTGATTTTCAGAGGACCATCAATTAACAGGAAAACAGACTTGTCATCTATGACCTCACACCAAAAACTTTATTTTTAAGAAAAGTGCAATGTGCCACTTTTTTTTCCTCCTCTGTAATTGTGAATTCATGGCCGAGCTCCATCTGTGTCCTAGTGTTCCTGCCGGCGACTGTTACTGAAGGTCACCTCAGCGGGGCCCCTCGCTGGATTTCATCAGCGGGTTCAGAAACATCAGAGGCTTCTGTCTTGTTAACAAGTGTTTGTTAAAAATCGAAGCTTCCTGGTTTGCTCCATAGTCGTGGCACAGGTGAATGGAAGTTTGCTGAAGAGCGATTTGTCTCTCCACAGCAGATCTTCCTCCTGACTATCTATTCATCATTTTCTGCTGACGGGACGGTGCCCGGCTCGCTGTGGGGCTTTCTCGTATGGTGAAGACTTCACTTGACGAGCTTGCAGACAAGGGCTGGTTTTGCAGTTGCAGCAGAAACTCTGGAGAGACACTTCCTTTACATTTTAACAGGAGCAAGTCACCCCCCAGAAACAGCAGAAGTATAATTAGAATACCGCTGATAATACTAACAATAATGATGAACTTTTTCTATAACAGATCTTGTCATAAATTATATTCTATAGAATAATGCTAATCCTAAATAGTATATTGTATATTGGTTGTGTGTGTGTGTTCTGAGGCGGGGGGGACAGAACACCCTCACAGGCCCACAGGACTGAGCACAGGGCTCCTCCCTTTATGAGAGCCAGGTGAGCTGCATTAAGGGAGGAGCCAGGACTCTTTAAAAGATGGGCTCTCCGGTTGACTGTGAAAGACTGTGAGGGAGGAAGGAGCGGCCAGAGACAGGCGAGAATGGTCCAAGAGTAAGAGAGAAAGAGGGAGAAAGGTAAAGAGGAGAGCCCATGCTGTATTTCAGCCCAGAGTGGTGGTGGTTTGGTTTATGCTTTTGAAACTGTTATGTCTTTTGTTTAAATCAACAGAGACACTGCTCTGGTGTCTCTGTGTGTTCCTGGATGTGGCCGGTGGCCGTTCCCCAGGCCGCACGCCACAGTGTGTATATTACACGTGTGTGTGTATTTGTATATATGTATATATAAATTGTGTATGTGTCTGTGTATATAATATACTGTATTTATTGACATCTATAGATTATTATTAAGTGTCTTTTCAGAGGGTTGAAGAATATGTGTTTAGGCCAAATTTCACAGCAGTTTGTGAAATTTGGACTGCTAGTGGCACCTCTGAGGTTCCCTTGAGCAAGGTTCCGTCCCCACACACTGCTCCCCAGGTGCTGTGTTCCTGGCTGCCCGCTGCTTCACTTGGTGAATGGGTTAAATACAGAGGAAGAATTTTGTGCTGTTCACACTGTGTGCTGTGGTGTGTTCACGTATGACAGAATGGCCACTTTCACTTTCAGTTCACTTGATTATTTTGGTCCAACTCAAATGTGTCTGAATGTCTATGACTATGTGAATGAGGGAGTCAGTCACATCTCAAACTGCCACCAACACAACAGACAGCTCAACACACTTGGAGGAGAACCTTAACCACCCACAGATAGAGAAAGGACAGTTATACTGAGTGATGGGGGCAACTCTTTTTCAGTGCATACTGGATACTGGTGCATATAGGTATATATGAATTGTGTAATTGGTTAAACCGTACCGGTAAAATGTCCTTGTGATTGTTGAGGATCATTTTTTTTAATCAGGTGTGTCTGAAGTTTGGCTGGTTTTGTGTACGGTAACAGGATTGACTTCGCCCAACTTTCACCTACGTCCAGGCCGGCCTGAGAAAGACTCTGACCTTGTTCTGCAGAGTGATGTGGAAGTTCTTGCTGATTCCATCATTGTGACAGATGATGCTGTCGGGGTAGGTTCCGATGTTCCTTGCGTATACTTTACTGCTGCTGACCTTTATCGTCCTTCTGCAGTTAATGTGTTACTCAGTTTTCTGCTGCAGTGCAGTTCATCTATGTCTCACACAATCCAGGAGCTTCAGCACTGAGAAGAGAAAAGCTCACAGCTTCAGTTGTTTCTCTGGAATATGATACAATCTAGAGCTGGATGATATCAGTATTTCGATTTTATTGCTACATATTGCAGTTGCATTACCTTTCAAGAGTTAAAAGAGTTAGTCTGTAAATATTGTTTCAAATGCTACGTTTACTACCCCCCATTCATGGATCCATGCATATGGAAAATAACCCACAAAAAAATAACCTACAATCAACACTTTTAAATATATCTCCTTATTCTGGCTATAGCAGTTTAGCCATTCATGCACCGATTTACCAACACCTTTAATGGTTAAAAATGAGAATTCTTTTGGACTATATGAAGACCTTGATTCATCAGAACACCCAGTAACGCACCTGGAGCTGTGATTGATCACCATGTCAGCAACACTATGATTTGTTAAAGGCTCCTTTGCAAATTGCAGCCTTCTGAGATATCAATATTGCAGAGACGGATATTGCGATAACGATTAACAGACAATACATTGTGCAGCCCTAATGCAGTCTGTTATGCGGTTCAGCAGCAGTACAGCTTGAGAAGAATCTACACCTGAAAGACCCAAGAACCCATTTTAGAACGCAAACCTGCACATGGTTCTTCCCCAACCTGAAAGAGGACAGTTTGAGGGGGGAGAGAGAAGACCACCCTACCCACCCAGAGCAAGAGAGAGGACAGTTATGCTGAGTGATGGGGGAGAGGAGGGACCACCCTACCCACGCAGAGAGTAAGGACAGTTATACTGAGTGATGGGGGAGAGGGAGGACACTTGGCAGAACCTGTAGCCCAAATTTTAGTTTGACTTTTAGTTTGGCTAAACTTTTCTCTAATGTGATTCTTAGGTGTAGTTGAGTCCCATCCGATCCAAACTAATATTTTAAGGTCTCTTTCTCTCTCTCTTTCTCTCTCTCTTTCTCTCTCTCTCACACACACACACACATCCTTGTTCATGCTAGCTTTTATTAGTGCAGTAGCATGAAGTATGGTGCGAAGTGCTTCGCTGGATCCGTCTGTGTGTGTGTGTGTGTGTGTGTGTTGGCTGGAGTTGCTCTTTGAAGCCCTGTGTGTGATTTAGCTTTTCTCTCTGGCCTTTATTGGGGCTGGTTTGTTGGGGGGAGAAATCGATTGCGATGGCGTGTTTTGTCCTCTTTCTCTCCTCGCTCCTTCATCTCTCTGGAAGCAACAAGGCATTTTGTGATGAATAATGAACGGAGCGGAGCGGCGCAGGCGGAGCAGCAGGAATACAGATGTCCCGCTCTGAAGAACAGTTTGGATTTTGTTCCTCTGGTTGTTCAGCTTCTGCCAAGACGCTCCGAGTCTCCCATGAGGCCTCTGTGTGTCTGAGGGGGAAACGGGGAGGAAACTCATTCTGAGCCGAACAACATGTGACATACAGGCAGTTACAGAGGAACAGCAGGGAAACTGCACACAGGAGGGGGGGCATAACAACTCATATTTATAATCACAAAAGGATCAACAATATCACAATAACATCAACTGTAATTCCAAAACTAATACCATTAATAACAGATTGGAGTTACAGTTGAAATGACTAATATTATTATAATAGCATCAAATGCAACTACTACTACTGATAATAGTTTTGAAGGTGCAAGTTGTTGATGATGATGATGATGAAAAAATCATCCCGCCATCAACTGTAACTCAAACTACTACTAAGTTTTGGAGTTACAGTAATAATACAGTAATAATACTAATACAGTAATAATAATATAAAAACATTAGTTTTGGCATTACTGTTATCTTTCATGGTTAATGAATACAGTTTTACAAAACCAAACTTGCAATGAAATACAAATGTTTTTAAATCTTTTTTGTGTGTAAACTAAAGCAGCACTTCAGTAGCTTCTTCAGTTCCCTCCAGTGGAACCAGAGTGTCTTTCTCTTTTGCCTCCTCTCTTTTCACCTCTTTACTCGTCCTTTCTGTTTTGTATCTATCTGTAATTGTGTGTGTGTGTGTGTGTGTGTGTGTGTGTGTGTGTGTGTGTTTAGATGGTCAGATCTTTCAAGCGGCCTCCTGGTGATATTGGCTGCACTGATCAGCACAGGAGCCGAGATCTGTTTGCCTTTTTGAGCTCCTCATTGTATAATAGCATAATCATACATCACTTTAATTCCAGAATGCTTCCCACTCCTAACGTGCACAAAAACTATAAGCAGTTTTAGCTTTAGATACAAGTAGCTATACAATCCCAGCTGCACGGTATGGACAAAATATCAGTATTGCAATTTTACTGCTATACATATCGGTTGTGATGTTGTTTAAGATATCCCCAAATCATCACTTGTCTGGAATTAAAAAGGCTTAAAGTCTGTGTGTGCTGCTGTGAATGAATGGCTTGACTTCTCACTGACTAGAACATGCAAACATGCCCGTCCCCTCTGTACTGACGAGCATCTTCAAGCAGATGGAGCGAGTTCTCAGATACTGAAGCTCTGTGTGCTGAAGCTCTGAGGAACGTTCTTCACACTGTTCTCCTCTAAATCAGCTTTTCTCCACATTCAGAACCAAAACATCTCAGCTTCTAGAACACCTGCTCTCTCCAAACCTTCATTCCTGACCACATTCTGAAGGTTCTAAAGGCGGAGCTCCTGATGTATTGCTCACAACTGCAGTTATGATTGACTATAAACTATATATTATCTTGTATTTATACTTGTATACGCTGCCAGGTTTTGCACAAACTACAGGTTTTTAACGCTTATTTATTTCATGAACTGCAGATTTTTATTCTTGTTAAACACTGGACAACTATAAATGAAAATATGTCAAATAAAACAAGCTTCCTTTATAAGATGAAAGAATATGTAACAGTGCATGTCTGACATCCTATTAACTGGTTGTGTTGATACAGTCCTTTAACTTTAAATGCACTAATTAACTGTTTCATCACTTAATAGCTCATTAAATATCTGACACTTGCCTGCTGATCCGCACTATAAATAGGTGGCTTTTTATAGGTCAGTGGTGATGAATTAAAAAAAAGACATTTTCAAATAAAGGAACTCATTTTCAAATAAAGAAACTCAAATGGTGAACGTATTGTGAATTTATTTGTTAGCAAAAAATGCTGAGTGTATTTCTTAGTAAATATTAAGTAACATGTGAATGTAGAAATTCTCCGGGTGTGCAAAACTTTTGACTGGTTGTGTGTGTATAAATATGTGTATATATAAATGTGTATAAAATGTGTATATATAAATGTGTATATAATATATAAAGTATGAGTATATATGTATGTGTAAGTGTAAGTTTGTGTATATACACACCCATTTTGTGTGTGTATGTACACACATACGCACATTTGGATATAGTGTGTGTGTGTTTGTGTGTCTGTGTGTGTCTTTATATTGATGCAAAATTTTAAATTAATGCAACAAAATTTGTTCTGTAAATTCCTTCTTATAGGCTGTCTTCGTAGTCAAGCTTTTTTAATGTCATCTCAAGGCTAGATTTGTTTTTTAAAAATATACATTTGTGTGTGTGTGAACCTAAATGACCCTATTGACCTGTGTTGTTTTTTTGTTTTTTTGGGGGGAGAGGACACTTAACAGGACGGTAGAAAAAGGGAAGATATTTGAAGGCAGGATGGTCTCAGTGGACTGAGGAACACGGTTACGTTGCTTTGGATTCACATCGCTTTGCATAATTTTTATCCATCATTTTAGTGTTTTTAGCAGAAGTGCAACTCCTACCATCACATAAGTGTCTTAATACTGAAACGTTTTTCTCTTGATGGTTCAAACGTTCCCACATAATCGCGACCGTTTCCCGCCCCCAGCGGAGTCATTTTAGACGGAGAGAAGTTTGGTCTCCAGCGCTCTGGGGTGTCGGTGGGTGGCTGGAAAAGTAAAAGAACTTAAAAGCGCAGCGGTTTAACCAAATGACGCTCTTCCACAACCTCCCGAGAGTCAAACCTACAGTTTTATCTGCCGTTTATGATGAAACAGGATTCCATTATGAAGAGGCGGTGACCTCGCCCCCGTCCCTCCAACTTAACGTATGTGTTTTTAGAACTGCTTTTAGTGCTTTTAGGCCGTTTTTCTACATCAGCACAGACCTGGAATAATCTCATTTCTCTTCAACCATCCAGTTTCTTTCAGCCTGTCAGCTGCATTATGTGATTATAATGAACAAAGTTTCAGAGAGAGAGATTTTTAAACTAGGGCTGTATGACATGTCATCTGTTAATCCTTATTGCAGTTAAGACAGTTTCTTCCTCTGTCTGAGCTACGTATCCAAGTCCAGCTTTGAGTCTCTGGGGTATGAGCCGGAGTCGAGGATCAAGTCACCAGCCTGCGAGTCCGAGTCAAGACCAGGTCTGGGTCGAGCCTCGAGTTGTTGGGCCGCAGGTCTGGGTCGAGCTTCGAGTTGCTGGGCTGCGAGTCAAAGTCAAGTCAAAGTGAACTTTGTCATCTCAGCCATATACATGTGTACAGAGAGTCTGGGTAGAGCCTTGAGTCGCAGGGCTGCGAGTCCAAGTCGAGCCTCAAATTGCCGGACCATGAGTCCGAGTTGATTTTCGAGTAGCTGGGCTGAGTGTCCATGTTGAGCCTCTAATCACCGGGCGGTGAGTCCGAGTCAAGCCTCGAGTCGCAGGGCCACGAGTTTGATTTGAGCTTCAAATCGCCGAGGCATGAGTTTGAGCTTCTGACGTTCAGCCTTTGTGAAATATGGGTTTAATTAGCTACAAGGTAACTCCATAAACAATAAGGTTACATTGTTAGGTAACATTTTACTGTTTTTTTTCTATTTTACTAAAAAATGATGTATATCCATTCTTTCATCTTCTGCATCTTTTCATGAACACCCAACTGTCCAGTCTCCTCCCAGTACTCACAGTTGGTCCGTGTGCCATTACCAGTACTAGAATGAACAGACCCAGTGAAAGATGGGGTGTAATGAGTGACGTGTCATGAGGGCCCAATATAAAACGAATGCTCCATTCTCTCTGACAGGTCTGACCTCCTGAAGGAGGTTTGAGAAAGAAGATTCACGCCAGCTCCGCTGTCAGTGGTGTGGATCACAACAGTAAAGTGATTGATTGCGCCTCTCGTTGCCTGAATTGACTGCTGTGTAATTGCCTACTACTTTTATTCTCTCGTTCGTGTTTTTCAGCAGGACCTTCCTCGTCCCGTTTGCCGCCGTGCTGCTGGAAATTAGCTGCTGGAAAGGGCCCTGGTTTTGTAAAAGGGCTAAAATGTGTCACGTACCACTATTTTAGTCTCTTTTATTTCATAAGAATGGCTGATTTAAGTTTCAGAACTCTTTAAACATTTAAGTTTACAGACTCAACTATGTAAAAATGTAATAACTCATCAGTCTGGCCTGTTTTTCCACTTCTCTGTATAAATTAAGCACAAAAGGCTGCAACAGCATGAAGATCATAAAGGAAAGAGGAAGGGTTTTCATGTTCAGTGATGACCATTCCAGAGAAACTGTAGGTTACTTTCTTTAGTTGAATGTTTTTTGAGGTTCTCCAGTACATTAAAGGGACACCATGTCATTTTTCTTCCATTTAACTAAATTTTGAACATTTTCCTTCTCTTTATCCCTTAGAATTAAACTGTTTTGGTTACTGTTCCTTTTAAGGTTGATATATGTAAATGAGCTCAGTTCTGATTGGCTGCTCTCTATTGTGCCTCATTCCAAATGTGGTTTGGACAGAAACATCCCTCGTAACGTCGGCATGAGTGGCCGGGGCTAAACAGCTGTCGGCTGAATGGGTGAATGCATGTTGGGTTTTGTGAATTCAGCTTTCAAATATGGACTGGGGAGTGAACAGTATGTTTATTTTTTTTGTAATTCTATCCTTCAAAAGGGAAACTAAAGGTGAACAAGGCATTTTACATGTAAAAATGCAAATGAGATTTTTTTATTTTTATATCAGAAAATACAAACATTTTTCAGGTCGTTTCATAAACTATAATCAATCTTAAATGCAGCTCTGAGTGATACATCAGGAGCTCATCAGGAGTGAAGGTGTGAAATGTGCAGGAGTTCTAGAAGCCAGGGACATCACTAGGATTGAAAGACAAGGGGGGCTTAGCCCCCAGGGTTGTAGGAAGGAATTAGCACGTATAGAGGGCTGAAAATTTTTCACCAAACCTAAACAGGCTTCTTTAATTTTATTATCTCATGTACAGCAATTATG
>JBBPCZ010016234.1:0-14716 GCA_037974445.1 Brycinus macrolepidotus
CTCTCTCAAGCTGTGTGTGGTGCCATTGGCAGTCCTGGGATTTAAACCCACAACGGACCAGCCCCGCAAAAACACTCCCGCCCAACGTGGGGCTCGAACCCACGACCCTGAGATTAAGAGTCTCATGCTCTACCGACTGAGCTAGCCGGGCTGATATACGAAAAACTTTAGATGATCCCATTCTATTCGCAATGCCTTTCTATTGCTACTCAACAAGCTGTGTGTGGTGCCATTGGCAGTCCTGGGATCCAAACCCACAACCTTCCAATCGCAGGGGCAACTCCCATAACCACCAGCTACCCCAGACAGGCCAATGAATCAGAATCAGAATCAGAAAACTTTATTGATCCCAGAGGAAACTGCTTATGTAATGACTGCAAAGACACACAGATACAAGAACAACATAAAATATAAAGTCTAGTTAAAATCTAAATAAAAATCCGTAGAAAAAAAACTCAGTATGAAAAAACACTATGCTAAGTACAGAAATGCTGGATATAAATACTATAGATAAGTAACACAGTTGAGTGAAATCTACAGATGGCACAGATGGTGGGTTGGAGTATGTTATTGCACTTAGTAGAGATCAGTAGTATATAAGTCATATTGACATAAGTAGTGATAATGTACATAAGATAATGCACATCATGATAATGTTTTAACACCCGATAAGAACATTGTACAGTACTGCACATGGTAGATTATTGCACATGGTAGCAAAATAACGCACATAGTCATACACATAATGATAGTTATTTAAACCCAGTAAGAAAAGATAAGATAAGATAAGATAAGATAAGATAATCCTTTATTAGTCCCACAAAAATATACAAGAAGCAACAGGCTAGTGCACAGATCAGTGTGTGGATGTGTGACAGAGAGAGGAGTTGTAGAGGGGGTTTTTAGTTGTTGGGCATTGTACATGGTGACCTTAGGCTCATGTAAGTGTGAGAAAGTGTCCAGTTTTCATACATGAACACACCACTGCACAACACTGTTCTCTGCATTTAACCAATTCACCAAGTGAAGCAGTGGGCAGCCAGGAACACAGGGACGCCTTGCTCAATGAAGCCTCAGTGGTGCCACTAGCAGTCCTGGGATTCAATTCCACGACCTTCTGATCGCAGGGAGCAACCCGCAAAACACTCTCGCCCAACGTGGGGCTCGAACCCACGACCCTGAGATTAAGAGTCTCATGCTCTACCGACTGAGCTAGCCGGGCTGATACGGGCTGATAGCCTATTAGCAATGCCTTTCTATTGATACTAAACAAGCTGTGCGTGTACTGCTGAACATCCACATTATATGGACAAAAGTATTGGGACACACACCTGTAACGTTTTTCAGAGTTTCGGCTAGGCCCCTTATTTCCAGTGAAGGGCAATCTTAATGCTTCAGCATACCAAGACATTTTGGTCACCCATGCAAAACGCAGGAAGCTGTCTTTATTTTTACGCATTAAAACAAATCTTAATTTGTTTTAAGTTTCTCAATGAGTCATTTCGCCCTACCCGAAACACACGATTCAACTCATCAGATAGTTCAGCTCTTCCTGGCCTGGGGTGTGTTGTGAAAGGAAACCACTTATATGTGACACACTGGGACTAGAGTTGAGAACCACTGTCTTATGTGTGTTTTCACTGGACCTTCAGTAAAGTGATAAATTTATGTTCATACTTATGTGTGACTTAATCAGCATATATGTGTGACTTAATCAGATCTTGTAGGAAACGGCTTTTGTTACGACTGCACAGACACACAGAGACAAAAACAATACAAAATATAAAGTCTAAATAAAATCAAATAAAAATTCTGAAAAAAAAACTCCATATGAAATACACTATGCTTTATACACAAATGCTGGGGTGTAAATACTAAATAATGTTCAGTTAAGTGAATTACTAATAACACAAATTCTGTTATAACTGTAATAGAGATCAGTAGTAGATCAGTAATACACAATCCAGTTAGTTATGTTTAGTTCATTCATTAACAGAATTCCTCTATTTAGACACTAGGTAACACCTGGTAATACTACCCTTACCTGTGATAAAATTACTGTAATGCAAGACCTCTCTCAACTTATTGCTGTAAATTTAAACCAGTTTCAGACATTTTTTGTTTCTGAATCAGAGGTACATGTCATATCAGAGACAGTAAATGATTTTAAAGTATTAAAATGATGTCAATAATGCTAATAAGTAATATTAAATTGCGGTTTTTGGTTTTTTCCATGCTATGATACAGAAATGTTACAGACTCTTCTGATATCATAGGTGATGGTATTGAGAAAGCTGTCAGTAAAGCAAAAATGGCAATACAGCAAGTAATCTGTTGGGTCGCTTCCTGTGAAACATCACTGCCTGAACCAGAAGAAGTCTGACCCTGCGACTAATGATGTGTTGGCAAAACCGAACTGCTCTCACCCAAAGAAAGCAGCATAGAACTGGGTGAAATGTTTGGCCCTAAACAAAATGCTGAGGCCTCATCAAGCAGGAGTGCGTCTCAGGCCTCAGAGAGAAGATGGACTTGTTGCCAAGTAGAATTTTCAAAGAAGTGCAGTTTCTTCTTAAACATCTTTTCATGGACTCTGGTAATCACCGATCTGGGCCTGTGGGTGCAAAAGTGAACAAAACCCACAGTCAATGGACACCGTCTCAGAGGAACTTGAGGAACAGTCCATGACCAGATACTCCAACACTACGAGTCCCTCTGGATCTAGAACTGAAAGCATTTCTCACCGATATGAGTGACCTTCGAATTACAGAAGATGAGATAATTATAACAGCACCCACACAAAAGTCCCCCATAGATCACTTCCTTGCTCCAACTGCTTGGGAAGAGGTCCCAGGCAACCCTGAGTCTTGCAAGGATGAGGTCATCCAGGGCAAGAGAGAGGCATCATGGAAATCTCCATCTCTGAGGAAGGCATTATTTCTGAGAAGCCAGTTTTAGCAGTTGAAACAGAAAGACTCCATCAATCTCAGCTTCAGCAACCACTTCCGACCAGAAACCATCTGAAACATCTGACATCTGAGATAATGATGCACTGCTATGCACATGGATTAACAAACCTCAAACGTTCTGAGCAATATAAACAAACCATCACATGCAGGTCAGAGTTCCTCAGATTCTAGAAACGTCACTGGAAAAGAGCAACCTGCAATCATGTCCCATCCAGGTTCCTCATTACAGGCTTATTGCTTTGAGGAGTTTATGAACCTCCTACACTGTCTGGGTTACACAACAAATCCTTCACAAGTAGCAGGTCGGTGAGTTCCTCAGACTCTCCCTGATGAAATCTAACCCTGCAGGAGTGCCGGTTTTGAAGGTCTGAATATAAACTCGGATTCATCCAGCTTTCAGCGTGCCTTCACTGATGCGGTAAGCCATTTCAGTAAGGATCTTACAGACCAAGTGATGGAATCGTTGTGTTTAAGCCCAATGGAGGATCCTCTGACTCTGCTTGTAAAGTCTGAGCAAAGAGGCTGCAAGAAGATTCATGCTTTCACTGCTTTAAAAACCAAGACGTCTGATGCATCATCCAAGCTCTCAAGCAGAGCAGCCTGTACTGTGGTCAGAGAAATACTGGAAAACATTAGGATCTGCAGCCAAGAGCATCTGTCCCGCAGTTCCAGAACCAACCCAAAGATTTGTAATTGTTCCTCACCTCCGATCCCCGTGGTTAAGAAAAAGAGCAGTGGGTTTTGTTCTATTCTCAGCAAAGAGCTTCTATGATCAGCATCCGCTTGAAGGTATGGGACTTTTTGTGGAATAAAATGCTAAGTTAATGACAGCATACAGAGAATATATACAACAACTGTTCAAGACTGACATTTTTGAAGCTCCTGTGGGTTCCTTTTGTGAATCCTGATGTATTTTCTTTCTTAAATGTTTTCTCACCCAGAATCCAAATAAAGTGAGATCTACCAGCCTGGTGTCGGAAAATGGTCAGTCCGACTCCTCCTCTGGAAACCTTCAGGAATATAAGCACATGAAACAAAACACAAAATGCAGGCTCATTATTGATAGTGTTCACACTCGTGCCAGTTTTTTCCTAAGCTCGTCACTTAATGTGACTCTCAATATCACCGTTTCATTCTTCTAAGCAGTAACATACTTACAAAAATGATTTGGGAACGATGCTCAAACTAGAAAACAGTTTTATTTATTCTGATTCATCTTTTCACTTGTAGCTTCACAGAGGAAATCAAAGGTTTCTGTGAAATTCACAAAGAAACATCTGTCCAGGATGTTCTCGGCCATTTCTGAAGCTCCTCAGATGCAAAACTGCACCGTCGGAGTGCTCTGCATAGTGTCTTGTAAATAAAAGTCCTTTGCAGAACAGTTTTGTTTATTCGCTTGACTACATCAAGGGAACTAATGCAATACCTCAGGGAAGATTACCACTCCCCGTATCTCGCCAGTCCTTATTCTGTGAATCATTGTAAGTTCTTTAATTTGCCTGAAAGCTGCATGATTGTCAGGATGAAATGAAAACCAAGAGTCACTGAACTGTAATCTCAGTAAAATCTGCAGTGTGTAAAAACAACTTTGTTGTATTTGCTAAAACTGACTATAAAAGTATTGGGACACACCCGTTTCTCAGGGTTTGGGCTAGGCCCCTTACTTCCAGTGAAGGACAATCTGAACTGTCCAATCAGAAACAAAGATGTACATTTTATCATACACAAAGATTTTTACACTTTTTCCTCAACTTATGTTGAAATTTCTCTAAAGAGGAAGCATTTACACAGTCAATCCCTGACCATCTCAACTAGAGATTAAAAACAGAAATAAAATGTTTTATATTTGTGTGACCTGCCCTCCAGTGGCAACAGGCGGTATTGCAAGGTGGAAAAATATCACCCCTGAATATTTCAGTAAAAATAAGAAATATCATTTAGAGAATGTAAACTGTCTGCTTGCTAATATCAGTTAATGTGTTTTATATAAGTGTAAATTAAATATACAACACTGGAACACATTTCCATCCATCTACATATAGAAACACTGGAATAATTTGTCTTCATATATTCATGTGCCACAAACTAAACATAAACACACATAAAATACAAACAAGTGCACTGTTTGCTTGATATGGTAGAAAATATACTAAAAATGCAAAAAAAAAAAAAATGTTAACAACTACATCTTTCAATGGCCATTTGAACAGTTAGCTTTGGCAGTCAGCATTTCAGTAGCAAAACATATTGTTTCCCGTTATAAAGCAATGAGGACCAGACTGTAGTTCAGTCACAAAGAAGCAAATTTTTTACCTTCAAAAGAACCACAAGATCATTAACCAGGCTAGTAACAAACTGTCAGCAACCCTAAAGACAGCTCCCCCACAAAAATCACACAAAATAAAAACTCTGTGGCCAATTAATCTAAGTTAGAAATAGCTCTTATAATAAATATAATAAAAGTCTCATAATAAAAGTCCACTTTATTTTAATTAGCCACGCAATAAGGCCCAGCCACCTCATTAAAAGCCCAGCCACCTGTCTAAAGCCTGGAGTTTTACTGACATTTCTACACTGTGGTTAATAAGTAATTGTATCTTATTTCAGGCATGTAAAATAAAGGTTTAAGCGTCCAGATTAAAATGATCAGATCAGAAAGAGAAAGACAACACTAACGAGCTAATATTACCTTTGGAGAGGCGGCTGGGCCTTGTTCAGTGGCTAATTAAAGTACATTGGACTTTTATTATGAAGTCCTAATTAAATGGCTGTCTTTGTACCGCCTAACGCCAGTTGGCCACTGAGTTTTTGTTTTGTGTGATTTCTGTGGGGCAGCTTTCTCTATTGCTACTAACAGTTTATTACCTGCCTGGTTAAGGATCTTGAGCTTCTTTTGCAGGTGAGAAATTTGCTTCTTTGTGACTAAACCACAATCTGCTCCTCATCTTTTAATAATGTGAAACAATGTTTTTCTACTGAAATTCTAACAGCTAACTGTTCAAATGACCATGGAGTGATGTAGGTGTTAATGTTAGTGTCTATTATGTTTACAACAGTGTACATATTTGCAGTGTGTGTGTGTGTGTGTGTGTGTGTGTGTGTGTGTGTGTGTGTGTTAAGTTTTGTGACACATGTAAATATGTGAACATATGAAATAGACCAAAACTCCTCCAGTGTTTCTAAATGTAGATGGATGGAAATGTGTCCCCATGTCATATATTTAGTTTGTACTTATATAAAACAAATTAACTGATATTTGCAAGCAGACAGTTTACATTCTTTAAGTGATATTTCTCATTTTTACTTAAATATTCAGGGGTGATATTTTTTCCACCTTGCAATACCGCCTGTTGCCACTGGAGGGCAGGTCACACAAATATAAAACATTTTATTTCTGTTTTTAATCTCGTGTAGTGAAGATGGTCAGGTATTGATTGTGTGAATGTTTCCTCTTTAGAGAAAATTCAGTATAACTTGAGCAAAAGGTGCCGAAATCTTTGTGTGATTGTTTCAATCTTTGTTTCTGATTGGACAGTTGTTTAAATTTTCCTCTGGCTTTGACTTGTTGCTGTAGAATAACTTTTAAAGGAGCCCTTTTCCTCTCAGTGTTGGAGTATAGCCCACATTTCTGTTTTAATCTGCAGGTTGAGTTGATGGTCAGACAAAACCCAGATTCAGCGTCCTCCTGTTGTCCATTTAGAAGAATGACCTGCTTCATCTCGACCTTTTATCGGTATCACTTCTCGGTCTTTGGCTAAAATCAAGTGTAGTATCTGCTGTAACTTTACCTCTGCTTCTACTCTAAAGTTGTGTTTTAGGTCCCCCAAGTCTTATCTTTTAAATCTCAACAGGGTGGTGTTCTACTTTCTGTGGGGGTCCAAGTGAGAGAGACTGAAAAGAGAAGAAAAGGAAGGAACATGGTGGAAAAGGCCTCCCAGACTCCCACGTGTTTTTCGGCAGCATGCACAGCCTTACATCCTCAATATGCTATAAACCCCTCCAGAGAAAACAACACGACGGCCTTTATGGAGTTGGATGGGTTCCTACCCGAGAAGTTTAAAGATTTTAAAAGCTGATCTGACAGCCCTGTTGCTTTTAACCTCCCGCATCATTGTTTTTATCAAAAAAAGTTGTGTATTCATTAGGAACTTAAGTATATTAGAAAAAAGTACTTTAGTACTTTAACAAATGCTAAATCCGTTGTTTCTTTTGTGCAGGACTGGGAGCCAGTGAGTCCAGTGCATGGTCTCAGACTAGGTGAGGCCAGGATGTTTTGGTGCACCGCAGCCCACCCCACCCTTCAGAACAAGCACAAAGACCTGTCATGGAGGGTGGCTCCTGAAATCCTTCCAGTCAGGGGTGGGATGTACTCCCGAGAGATGGCGCAGACCTCCATCTGCCCATGGCCCTTTGGGAATGTGGCATTGCAAGCGACCTGCTGGCCGTGACTGGCCCCCTGCAATACCCGTCCCTGCCAGCAGCCTAAAAACAGCCGGGAATATCAACGCTGCCGGGGTTCACCACACAACGCTATTCGCAGGAGGAGGCCGGGGCCACACGCGAAAATCCCGACCACCACCAGTCCTGATCGTCCGTAGATGCGCCCAACACCTTCTGGCTGGAGCAGCAGGCCAGTAGGGAGAAAGTCTCCTCTGACCTCGGAAATGGCAGGTGACTTGTATTGGACTGGAAACGGATGAAGGCCCTCACTGGTAGGGGCTAACCCCTGTCTTGAACAACCGTGGAGTTTTAAACAAGTTTGTAAAACTTAATTTCCTTCTTTTATGTGGACGTTAATAGATTCTGACAAAATTTCACATACACAAACACACACAGATGTTCTTACAAACAAATGTGATTTTAAAAACATTGTTTTCTTTGTGTGTGTGTGTGTGTGTATAATATATATGATGTGTATAGGTGTATTTGAATGAAAACAATCTATAAAATTCTAGTGTCATTGTAAAGGCAAATTAGAAGAAAAGAAGATCAGTTTACGCGCCCCAGCACGCAAGCGAAGCATGAGGACTTCTAGAATTATATTCATAAACCCTTTTTATCGCTCTTCCCCTTTATAGCAATTATTGAATTTATTTCAGCTCTCAGAAATGATACGCTGGGACACTTCTTCTCTGAATTTTTAAAGCAGTGCTATGATGTTTTGTTCATTTGTTTATGGTTGGGGAAAATAAACCAAATGCTGTGAAGAAAACAAACTCGGTCTACAGATTTATTTATCATATTCAGAATAATCTCTCTGACATTGGTGTACATATTGGTGTTCACCCTTGGTGAACACACTGCATCACACTGCATGTTCATCAAAGTGTTTGTGTGTGTGTGTTAAGCAGCTTTTTGTTGTGTGAGGCTGCAGATATTTTGTGGAGAAGGACTGTCCTTGTGCGAAGTTGTTAAAGGAAGAGTAATTGGTTGAGATGTTTGTGGACACTTCTCTTATTTGACTATGTTTGTTGGACAGGTCAGAGTGTTTTATGTGTCCAGTGTGGACAACACTGGATGGTCCGATATCACAGACCACCCAGCAGTTCTTGTGAGTTGATTTGAACTTCCCTGGATTCCAGCACCTCAGCGCTCTGGTAGGACATGCCTGCTGCACACAGCTCTGGGGCAGCTGGTGGCCTGGTGGTTAGGGAGCTGCTGCTGCGATCAGAAGGTTGTGGATTTGGATCCCAGGACTGCTAGTGGCATCACTTAGGTACCCTTGAGTAAGGTACCGTCCCCACACACTGCTCCCCGGGCGCCGTGTTCCTGGCTGCCCCCTGCTTCACTTGGTGAATGGGTTAAATACAGAGAAAGAATTTCACACTGTTCACACTGTGTGCTGTGGTGTGTTCATACATGACTGTAAGGCGCCACTTTACTTAAACACCGCAAATGCTGGTGAAAAATCTGTTCCACCTCAAATTTTAAAGCCACCAGAATTTAACAGCTACAGTGGACTCGCACATTTGCATAATTTGAAGCCAACCTCAGTCTCATACTGTGAAACAGTTAAATGTCCATTCATGTGGTATTTTATTATATTTTATTCTTCCTGAGAATTGTTAATAGAGAATGAAAATTCTCTAACTGATGAGAAAAAGAAGTAGTATAATTAAAATACAGATTTTACCACTGTGGCTGACCATGAGGACAAATCCCAGAGCCACCTGGTTTTATGTGCTCCAACCTCAGTGTCAGTAGTGTCCAGATATGGGGACTGGTGATTTACCTGGACATATCATGCATTTTCACTGATGTTTAAGAAATGAGTCCGGTTCAGATGGCCACATGCAGCTTATAGAAGACACTGCTTGAAGCTGGGCACTCTTACTTTTTTAACTATGTAACATGTTGGTGTTGAAGAACAGTTGTCTAGAGAAGGATCAAGTTGTCTAGACCAATACGACGTGGCCCTGAAGCCTACAGCAGGCTTTGGGCTCTGAATTGCTGGATGTCCAAGTGGTGCTCGGAAAACAACATGGGTTTTATTGACAATTGGCCCATGTTCGAGAGCAAGTCTGGTCTCTTAGCCCAGGACGGTATCCACCCCTCGCGGGAGGGTGGTGCTATCATCTCTTGCAGCATAGGCCATAGCCTGTTACCTAGCTGGCAGTGCAGCTCAGGTAGTTGCTGCTGACAGCACCAAGGCCAGGCAGTAGACAAACTGGCTAAACCGACTGTCTGCTAGTTGCCTTGAGTCGTGACCTGGGTTAACTCTGTTTCCTGTTTTGTTTTTTTTTGTGGGGAACTGCTGCACATCTGTCTAACCCAATTGATCACCATCGGGACCCCAGGTCACCACCTTCCCAAGTCTGCAATCGCTGGGGCCCCATGCCAAAATGTCCTTGACTGGTTTGGCTGCTTCGACTCCCCGTGTGCTCCTCCCCCATCCAAGGGCAACTGCTGTTTAAAGCTCCAGCGGAGATTGTTGTTCCTGTTGTTGTGGACTAGAGATTCTCAGCTACTCTTCCAACAAAATCTGCCTCTGTTGATTCTTAACTGTACCAACTCTGTTAGCCGTAGGTGGCCAATCTGTCTAACAGTGATTAAGGCCTTCTCGTGTTAGTTATCTCCATAAAGACTCCCTTTCTCTTTCTCTCTGAGTTGACCAGAGGCGAATGGGTTCCCCTTTTGAGTCTTGGTTCCTCCCAAGGTTTTTTCCTCCAGCTTTAGGGTGTTTTTCCTCACCTCTGTTGCTTTTGGCTTGTTCACTAGGGGCTCAGACCTGGACTCTGTAAAGCTGCTTTGTGACAACTTTGGTTGTAAAAAGCGCTATCTAAATAAAATTGAATTGAATTGAAGTTTAACTGGAATAGAACAGCTTTGCTGAACAGACTTATACATGTGAATGCTGTTGATCACGTCATCTGTTAGGACTGAAGGATCTGAAAGGAAATTGCCACAGTTGAGGGAAGTGAGTAGAGACACTGCAGTTTTATCATGCTGACAGTTTAATCGCTATAACATTAGTTGCTTGCTGGCTTCTTGCATTACATCAGTATAGGAAGTAATCTCCAGTGTCTACAATTGAACACTGCAGAAAATAAAGGTTGATCATTGTGAAAGTTTCGTTCTCATCACCAGGTCACATTGCATATCCACTACCATTAAAGGAACGGTTTAGTGAAATCAGATTGACACAGTTTCCCACTTAATCTGGATAAAGTCGATCTAAACCAGTCAAGCCCAGATGGGTTTGAAATCCAAGTTTCTTGTTTTTTGTTAAACTGGAGCTATGAACTGACTTCTAACATTTGAGTTACATTGCTAAAATGTTAGAAATCAATAGTCACCCAAATCTTCTTGGCCCAACATTTTTTGAAATGGCTGAATTCAGCTACAGGGTTAAAGTTTAAGCCACACTGTGTCCTAAACCAACAGATCTTCACCACCTTTAAGAAGAACTGTGGGTTAAGAGATGTTTTGTGGCTGTTTTTATTGAAAATTTGTGGGTGACTATTGACCTGCAGAGTTGCCGGGATCCTCATATCTTCACCATTAAAGTAAAGAAGAAAAATACTGATACTTCTCCTGGCCGATCAACTACACATGGGGTAAGTAAATGTGTCTATTTGATTATTCACTGATCCATTCCTGTTAGTTCATGCTTTCTTAAACTTTTCATGAAACAAAACCCCCTTTTTTAGCAGGAACGCCTTTCTGTCAAACTCAAATCTGCATAATATTTAGGTTTGAACACAGAATATGTTTAGAAGTGATGTTCCCTGAGTTTCCTGATTATACTTTCAGTTAATCAAAGTTTAACTTAAAGGGATGTGCATTAATAACTTTCATGCACTGTCGAAAATGCAAGCAAGTCTAAAGGAGTGTTGTGACTCGATTCTGTACAGGCCATTGTAATATTTTACCACAATAAATGCCAAATGCCGCCCACTGTCAGTTTGTTTCTTTTATTTTTCAGATTGTACAAATGTTTAGAAATCGAAATGAATCCAATATCGCAAATGTGTTTATGCTCTGATTCTCGATCCGACGTACGAGCTCTCAAAAGTTTCTCGTTGCATGTTTTAAAGTGAAATAAAATCGTGTTCGTGTGTCATTCAATAAAGTAAACGATAGAGAAAATTAATGTGGCAGTAGAGCTGAATTCATGGAACTGAATTTCCTTTCCTTACATTCAAACTCTGCAACATATATCCTACTTCAATTTAAACTTACTGTGCGAAAGAAAATGAAACTGATCAGCAAATCTCAGTTTAGAGACAACCTCGGTTGGTTATCTCCAACACATGATGAAGCTCTTTAGTCTGGTTCACACCTGGCTTTCAAATGTACAGGTTTCCCCCCTTTGAACTTTCATTTTAGAAACAAGACAATACAACTGCTTAAATGTTTTAAAAAGGTTAAAATCTCAGCACTCCTCCGTTTTTACTTGAACACATTGATCTTGTACATACAACATATTCAACAACACGGCCCCAGTTGCTGCCACTCTTGAATTTGCATGGGGATATCAGTGTCCTCCTCGATATCCTCCAGTGTCTGATAGGGTTCTCCCTGTTGTTTCTACCTTGCAGTACCTAGTATTTGTCGTCCTCTGTGTCACTGAGAGGCTCGCAGCCGGCGACAGAGATGCTCTGGGCCAGCCGTTTGCGGAAGTGTCCGTTGGGAACCTGCCAGCCCAGACGGGAACGGGTGCGGACTGAAGCAGTGACGGTGTTGGAGCGTCCCAGGCTGGTGGCCACCGCTGCCTCAAAGGTCAAAGTCTCCATTGGGGCAGAGGAGTCAGGGCTGTGGTCCCCCTCCTGCAGGGCAAGGTAAGGTTCCGAAGGGTAGCGTCGGGCGCCCAGAAATTCATCCTGTTCTGAGCGCGCGCCCTCTTCTTCTTCTTCTTCCCCTACCCTCACCTCTTCCTCTTCCTCCGCATTTTCATCCCACAGGGCATTGCTGCAGCACCCTAGCATGGGCGGCCTGCTCTGTTCCTCCTCTTCCTCCTCATCATCGGCCTGTGAGGAGGGGTGAGTGTGGCACACCAGGGGTGAGTAGGAGATGTGGGGGTGGGTGTGGGTGGGTGTCTGGGACAACCGGCGCTTTCCGCTTGGGGTGCTCGATTCTGAGGTGGAAGGAACAGGGCTGTCCGAGCTGTTGCCCTGAACGCAAACATAGGACAAATGTTTTATACAAATTTATACATATTTTCATTTTTTTACATGAATATTTCAATGACATCATCAAAAGTGCAGTGAAGGTCAGTGCATTTGGCCTTGGAACTCCTAAAGGAAATTTTTATATGACAATAGTTCATTTTTTATACTGTTTTTTTTTTTCTTCTCTCATTTCCTTTTAAATAAGTTTAATTTGAATAACTTTATTATTGCAATTACTATTATTATCATTGACAGTGTTGATTATTTTTACTTACCTGTCGGGTGAGGCCATGTCTTCTCTCCTCACTGGGAGACCTCGAGCAAGACTTTGAGCTTCTCTCATTCGAGTTAAAGCGAGAGTTGTTTGGTGACAGCAGGTGGCGCTGTTCCTTAGACCTCCCTCTTTCCCTTTCTGACTGGTGGGACTGCTCTGAATGGGACACTGAGGAATATGAACCACATCTGCATCAGAAGTGTGATATGTGCTAAGCTTGTTCATTATGTTACAAGATGTTTGGTGGACTATTGTCCTGCAGGTGGTACTACTGAACTGCCGCTCGTAGAGGACAGGAACCCACCTGCAGCTTTGTAGCTCTTGTGTCTGGGTCGGTACAGACGCTCAGGAGGCTTCTCTTTTTCCCACAGTCCATTCATTTCCTGCTCATCCGCCTGTTCAAGATCATTAAGTGAAGTTGGAAAAAATTCTGCACAACATTGTAGCCTCTTTGCTCCTTTTGTACCCAAACCAGTGGTCCCAAACGCTGGTTCTTCAGTATTCCTTCTCTACATATTTTGCTTTAACCAAATAACAAGCTATTCTTGAGTTTAGTATGGTGTATTAGAATGGGAAAAAATGTAAATGGTGCAAGGCAGAAGTCTACCCTTCTGTAATACAGTCATTTATTTATTTCAGACATGATGAAATAATGTCTAGGATAATGGTTTATAAAGGGAGTAACAGGGTTAATAAAGGGGTAAAGGGGACATCTGGCAGACACCCTTATCCAGAGCAACTTACAAGCATTAATTACAGGGACAGTCCCCCTGGAGACACTGAGGGTTAAGTGTGTTGCTTAAGGACACGATGATAGAAGGGGGGGGGGGGGGGGGGTCTTTGGGTTCACATGCAAGTGTTTTACCCACTAGACTACTACCACCCCTAATAGTGACCTTCCTGAATCCACCAGCTACTTTCTACCTCTTTTTGTCCCTCCCTGCTTCTGTACAGATAAAAATACCTTGTAATCAATAAAACTGAATCAAAATTTTAGTATTACTATTTTGGTTAAATACCAAAGCACTGAAACTGAAGCACAGGCCCATGAGTTCAGGCATGCCAAGTAATCAAAATTAGGTCAAATTGTAATCTAACGGATCAATAGACAATAACTACAGACAAAAATAAAAGACAAATAAAACACAGTCAAAATGATTTGTGGGAAAACTTACTGTACTGCGATCCAGAAAATAATTCTTACCACAGATCCTTGATATTCCTCGCTGTCTTCCTGCTGATGTGATGCTGGCTGCATTAAGAGCTCTTGGGGTGATATGGGGCTCAGGGCCACAAAGCCACCACTGGTTCTACAGGAGAGTACACAGCAATAAACATGCAGAATGTAAATGTAAACTGAGTATACACAGTAAATCTTTCATTCATTTTAGTCATGTAGTGCATGAATGACATTCAAGCGGAATGCTTATTGTCCATTAAAGGTACAGTTTGGCCAATTTTCCATTTTCCCCAGATGTAGTCGATCAGCCAATACACGTTTGGAGTACAAATTTTGCTTCTTTAGCTTACAACTGGAAAAGTATTCACAAGGCATCTGTAAGGAGAACTGATCTCAGATCAGATCCCCCAGTATTTTTGACAGTTGTTGTCACAAAACGGATTCTAGATCCGCAAGCCTACTCCTACTCCAAAAACTGTGACTAGCCTTAAGCGGCATGGTCTTTTTTCACAAGCCATGCTGCCTAAGGCTAGTCACAGTTTATGGCTACATAGTGAAGTTTTCTTCAGTTTTTAGGTTTTAGGTTGTAAACTACACTATATGGACAAAAGTTCTTCCACACTGAACTCATCCAGCCATGTCTTTATGGAGCTTGCTTTGTGCACTGGGACACAGTCATGCTGGA
>JBBPCZ010016244.1:0-14716 GCA_037974445.1 Brycinus macrolepidotus
AGAAGGTTCGGCATGGACTCCAGAATACTCACAAACTTCTACCGATGCACCATCGAGAGTATTCTGTCTGGCTGTATAACTACCTGGTATGGCAGCTGTAACGCTCTGGACCGCAAAGCTCTTCAGAGGGTGGTCAGATCAGCACAGTGCATCACCAGGACTGAACTGCCAGCCATCCAGGACCTATACAGACAGCGCTGTAGGAGGAAGACGCAGCGGATCCTCTCTGATCCCAGCCACAGACTTTTCACGCTCCTGCCATCAGGCAGGCGGTACAGGAGCATCCAGACCCGCACCAGCAGACTCAGAGACAGTTTCTATCCAAAAGCCATGAGGCTTCTGAACTGCTGACATTCTGCACACACCAGCATACACTCACCACAACTACTGGACTCTTGACCTTGGACTCTTCACAATGTCATTTTAAACAATGCCACTTTAAAATCGTCATTGCACTATTTCGCACCCCACATCCTATTAATACATGTAAATACTAAACTATCTTTTAAAACTTTATTTTATCTTATTATTTTACTTACTTTCTACTTTCTATTTCTTGTAGTACTTTTTATTTATTTATTTATTTATTTATTTATCTACCTACCTATGTTTATGTAAAGTTGGGAGCAACATGAGACTAAGAATTTCATTATGGGTAATGATGCCGCATTGTTTGCTGCATTGTATGACAATAAAACTTGAACTTGAAACTTGAAACACACAGTCACACCTAGTGGCAATTTCCCATCTCCAATTCGTCTGATGTGCTTGTCTCTGGATTGTAGGAGGAACCTGGGGTACCTGCTAGAAACCTTTGGCAACCCCTATCTTCCTAGTCTAACACACCAGGATCTTTTCCAGGACCTTGTTAATTAGTTAATGTGTTGAATCAGGTGTGCTATATGACTGATCACAGGTTGCCAAAACTTGGCAAGATGAAACTACAAGAAAGGGTTTTCTGACTAAGTGGTTGTAATAACCAAACCACATGTAATATCAGTAAACTGATATTACATGTTCTTCATGTATTTTCTTGTGTGTGTTGTATTTCCTTCTCTGGGCAGGTCACTGTGTCGGGTTTGTCAGCGCAGTGCAAGGACGAGATTTCTGTAAGTGTTACACACCTATAAAGATTCATGCAATGTTTTCTAGCTAAAACGTATAACCCATTCCCCAGTCTCATCCATGAGAACCACATTCCAGACCACATTTTTGTTTTCCCCAGTTCCCAGCACACCTGAGCAAGGTGATCGATGTTTTATTGCTCACACTCATCCAGCTCGGATGTGGAACAGGCCTGAACTCAGCCAAACGCCGAAAGAAACCTGTTCTCTCTTTGCAAACATGATGAAATTCTTAAAAAAAAATGTACAACTGGCTTGTGTAACCTTGCTGAATTTTCTATATGTTTTCAGGGCTGTCCGCATAACATTCAAGTTCTCACTGATGGAGGGAATGGACTGTTTATCTGTGGGCATAAGAATTGCTGTAAAGTGGTATGTCAGTGATTTAGCATTTATCACTTAAATCTAAGTACAGCACATGTACATGGTGCACAACTCATCAGTTCATAATGTCCATGATCTATTCTTGTGTTCTGTAATGGCAGAGCTCGGGACACACTCCAGAGAACTGCTTCAATTTGGATATTCAAATGAATATATATGAACCCTCACTTTATACTGGTAAGGAAACTGTACTTCACAGATTTGTAGAAGGTAAATGATCGCTGAAAGTACCACAGAAACCTGCTCTCATTGTGTACAATGACAAGCACAAGCACTACTTTGGAAACACATCTGTTACTGGGAGTCAAAGAGAGCATAATTGGCCTTGCTCTCTCTGGGGGAGTAGAGTGGTCCTCCCCCTCCCCCATTACTTGAGCATGATGTTGGTGAGCGCAGGTGTCTGTTAGCTAACATAACGGAATTGGTGGTTAGTGTTCTTCTGCAAGCATGTTGAGGAGTCTAATGATGTCCCATTAGCAGATGGAACTTCTCACACTTCATGTGAGAAGAAGCACACGCTAGCCTTCACACTTCCAGCGTTGGTAGTTAAGTGTGATCGGACAGTGTCCAAGCTAGCAGGTAGAACTGGACCCAAAAAAACAAGGTTAAGTCATTTGGAAAAAACAATTTAGTCGCAGATAAATGTTTTTAATTCTGAATTCTGGTTCTGTGCAACTTCACAGATCTCCAGTAATTTGTAGAAAGCTTAAAAAAGTAATGCCAGGTGAGAAACCTGAATGATGTCCTGTAGATGATTTTAAAATGACTCAGAAAGCTGTAGAACATCAACAATTAGGTTAAAATGAATACCTACAGTGCCTCATAATTCATAAGTGAAGAAATCTCAAAATAAATATGTTGACAAAAATGTATTGTAAACAGATAATTACAGTATATTATTTATCATTTGCAATGTTTAACACAATTTCTGTAAAAACTTTGAGATGTGTAGCTAACAGTGACAAAAATAGCCCATCTTTACAAAAATACCTCTTGCTAATGGACCGCTATTGGATTTCCCAATAGAATGTTAGATAGCATGGTATGTAAGGTTGTTGTAGATTAAAGCAACCATTTTGTCATATGTGAACACACCACAGCACACAGTGTGAACTGCATGAAGTTCTCCTCTGCATTTAACCCATTCAACCAAGTGAAGCAGCGGGCAAGGCAGGAACACAGTACCAAGGGAACACACGTTTGAAGTATTTTATATAACTGATATGTTAACATACATTTGAGCTTGTATGTTGTAGTTTTACAATAACTCATTCAGTAAAGAGCCCCAGCATAGAGTAGTCACTGGTGTTTTCCATTTCAACACATCTCAATTAGATTATAGCTTGTTTTTGCATTCAGTGATGTATCTAGAACTTTCACAAGGCCTGGAGGGATGTTTTATCACAAAATTTGTCCACTGTAAATAAAAATATCAGCCTCTAAGTATGCCAGTAGTTAATCTCCTGTGGCCTTTCCAAGACTTGAACCCATTGGGTTCCAACCAAAATGTAATTAAAATGTTACCAAAATACTTACTTTAAAGTCATAATATCCCATACACAACAGCTGACTTTCTGTAAACAAAAAAGCATGGGTTCCCTTTTTCAGACTTGGTTCCTCTCAGGGTTGCTCAGTTCCTGCCATTGCTCATTAGGGGGCTAAACACACATTTCCGAATGAAATGAAACAAAACTGAACTCATACCAGGGACATTAAGGCAATAAACACAGTATACAATTCATGGAAGGTCTTAACGAGAGATTAAGTGGTTTTAGACATTCTACAGTTGCTGATAAGGTTAAAATTAAGAGAGCAGGGGAAAGAGATTAGAGAAGCAGTTATGAAAGAGCCAAACTTCTGCAGTCTTAATAGACCAAGCCTCAAAGGCTTGTGGCAGACTAGATTTACTGAGAATTTTCCTATTTATTCATAGTATTTGACTTCAGATTTTATGATTTGGAATTTGAATTTGTATCATATGAATTTGAATGTTCAATATGTGTCAAGGAGATACAGTCAGGGATGTTTTTGAGGGAGAGAAAAAAAAGCCCTGCACTTGCATATAACTCTATTGATTTCCCACTGCCAGTGCTAATCCTCCTAGCACAGGTTCTCCAAGTGTTCTCCAATCCTTATCTTCCTACTATATGTCCCAACACACAATATAGCCTAAAGGTGCTGATGAAACTAGCAAAGCAACTTTGGCAAACTCTGAAAAGTAGAATAATCTGGGAATTTTCTGGGTCTGTGTGCAGGAGATGCACTTTATTTCACCGTCTCCGGAGAGAGTAACACAGCTGGTACCTTGGGCCTCTACAAACGGACCCGAAGCAACTACATGTGGCCGCAGACGAGGGAAAGAGGTAAGTGGCATCCAGATACTAGCTTACAGCACAAGCAGCAGGACTGGGGGAATTTCACAAAAGCAAGCTTTCCCAGTTTAGCCCCAAAAATTAGTAATCTGCCTATTTATTCCTTCAATTCTGGTTGATCTGATCTGTGTTGTTTTATGAATAGAAGTGAGTGCACACATGTAAACCACCCATCGCCTCTTGCTGTCAGTGGATCATTTTGTAAAAGTGGGTGTGGCCTATTAAAAACCAAATAATGGCATGATGTTACAATATTGGCTAATAGTAAATACTGTAAATGTGCTCATGTGTTTTATGCATTCATTTAAAGTACCAATAATCAGCCCCAGAAAATCCACTGTCAGACAGTTTGGCTGTAAAGAAATCAGAATCGACCAAAAAATGTAATGATTGGTGCATTTTGTGTATTGATCAGTGGCTGAGATGGGCATGTGGACATAGGCCCACCCACTTTTATAATTTGGCTCCCAAAATATGACACCTCCAATACACTTTCAGTATTTAATATTATTAATTGTACAGTAAAGCCAACAGTAAAAATTAATTTTTTGCAAAAATACATATTCAAAATTTTATTTCTGATGCTGACCACTCCCAGTTTAACCAATAATCTGATGTGTTTGCTAAGTGCTTTGACCTTGGATATGGATGATTTGAGGTAACCAAGGAAACCATATATTATTACATAAATACAATAACTAGTGATAGAAGAATCTTGTGAGAATATTAAAGTTATGCTGGACATTATGTATATGTATATACACACACACGCACACTCACACAAAGACACATGCATATATGTATGTATATACAGTTCTGAGGTTGATGCGTGTTTCAAACTTCATAGTAACCGAGGTGGGGGGATTCAAAGTGGCCCACCTGCAAACTTGAAATTCCCATGCAAAACAGTAGTCTTAGTGCTGCCAGTGAGAATATGCATTATTCATATTGTCTTTCTCTTGCATTTCAGCACAGAGGTACATAAAACTCATTGCAGAAGATGGCAGTGAATCGCCAAATAGAAAACTGTACTCCTTTTACATAGAGAAGAATGACACTAATGACCCCGAGATGCCTTTATGGATTCCTTACGTTTCTCAGTACTGCATGGTAAGCAGCCTGAAGCACCATGTCTGCACATGTTGAGATGAAGTCAACCATCTCTCTTTGTTGTGAGCTCTGGTCTTAAGAACTACAAAGAGGTAGCTCTTAAGCTACCTGTTTAGGCCTCAGGACGGGACAAACATAATTATAATATCCCAAAGTCATAACAAACAAAGCACTGTCTGGATTCTGCAGCCCAGAAAACCATTAGGGCCGTGACGTTCTCAGGTTTTTCCTAGAGGAATGTTTCTTAATACCACATAAACAGCTGAAGATTGTAGGACCATGGGTTACGCTCTGGCTCATGTGATAAAGTTACAAAACCGTGTTCTTCCTCTGAGCCTGTTTGTCAATAATAGATTGTGACATGAAGCAAGAAACCATTGTTCTTCTTGGTCAATGGTCTTTTTCAACTAAGTGACATGGTGACAGTGTCATCTGGGTGTGAAATGCTCTTACAGTAATAAGGAAGAGAAAAGTGTTGGGTTTTCAGTTTGTGTAACCCTGTATTTCCTAATTTGCTGTTTCATGAGAACAGTTTTGGCTTAATGGCCAATCTGCTTATAAGCTAAAAAAGAATCAATGCTAAAAGTAAAATCCTTGCCTTACTAATCCATAGTTCATGTTGCAATTATTTTATGACTACCTGCCTGCAATTATTTGAAATGATCAAAGTCATTCGGGATATTGTTCCACGTTTTTTTTTTCAAGTATCACATTTTGACCAAGTAAATGTAAATAAAAAATAGAAGAAGCTCATTAAATGAGATGTTATTTGACACATTTAGAGGAAAGCACCAAGGAAAAGTTTGTTTCTTATGTAAGTAGCTAATGCTAAAGCAAATTTTAACATGTCTGTTAGCCTAATATGTGGTGCGGTGGGTAGCACTGTCACCTCACAGCAAAAAAGTCCTAGGCTTGATTCCCAGCTGGGATGACTGAGGATTTTTTCCTGGCTCTGGCTAGCCAGAGTTCTTTTTGTTGCATGTCCTCCCATATTTCAAAGACATCAGGTGAATTGTAGATGTTAAAGTGTATTTGTCTGTGTTTCTGACCTGTGACGGACTGGTGATCTGTCCAGGGTGGTTTTTTGCATTTTGCCGTATGATCACTGGGATAAAGTGACCATTTTTGTCATACATGAACACAGTGTCAACAGTGTGAAATTGTTTTCAGCATTTTACACAAAGAGTGTTTGGGGACAGTACCTCAGCGGCAGTCCTGGGATTTGAACCCGCAATCTTCTGATCACAGGGGCAACTCCCTCACCACCAGACCACTACTGCCCCACAAGCACCAGCAGCCCTGGTTAGGGAGCTCACATGATGGATGGATGTTTATATGAGTAATAACTGTTAATACTGACCTCTGGGCTGCCAGTTTTACTGTGCAAGAATCGCCTAAATGTACATATTATTGACTAACCTGAAGTGTCATGAGCAGTAATGGTGAAACAATTCTAAATTAAAAAAAGGTGATTCCCATTCAATCAAGAAACGGGACTAATCTGTTTTTTATTGTGTAGTAAAGAATTATCAAATGTGATTATCTTAGCGCTAACATAGCATCAGAAATCTAGTTTTATTCAGACCCCACATTTCCCAGTTCTGAAGCTGGAGAATGTCTGTGGTGAATCATTTGTTTTTAAGTACTCTGACACATAGAGTTGTGACCATAGCTGAAGAAATCAGACCACCATCTGAACTTTACGCAGGGTGAACATTTTTACAATGAATGGGTCATTAGAAATATTTTTTCACATTAATTTCCGTTGCAAGGTTTTTCCTTCTCCTGAAATGTTACCATTTTGGAGATACAAGGTTTTGTTTCAACTGTGTGAATGTTATTTTACTGGTCTGCTGGTCATCCATGCTAGGTGACCTGCTAAACCAGCACCAGACCATCTTAATCTGGCTTAGACTAGCATGGAATTTAAGGTAGCAGGGTACGCCATTGAGATAGCGGAGTGCTTTCTGGTGTTTCTGCGATTTTGGTTGACTTCATCTCTTAGAAAAACCACTAAAAACACTAATTTGGTTCTAGATGAGCTGTAAAATCTTCCTCTTAACTTCTGAGAGAAACTCATTTTGTTCTGAATAAGCTAATTGTTTACTGCATCTGTTTCAGGCAGATACTGGAGGCAATAAAAACCGTCTGCAGTACCGCTGGACATCCATGCTGACGGCACGCCTGTTCTGTGGAAACCGGACCAAAAAAGTGACCTACACAGAACTCCTGGACGTTGCCGTACTGGAGGGAGAGAATAGCACAATGATTTACGCACTCTTCAAAAACACCTAGTAAGATTATATTATGAATCTGATCTTATGAGAACTGTGATCCGTGACCAAAATATGCCATATGGTCTACTGAGCTTGCTTATGACTCTACCAGTGTTCATACATCTACAGTGTTCATTCATCTGTCTGGACTCCAAAACAACGTGTTCATTCTACACTGGGGGTTCTGCTTGGCAAGCTGCTGGTTTTAGCATATCGATTTCAGCCTTTTACTGGTAATGCCTGATACACTCAACCGAAATCTGATCCACAGCAAACAGTGCATGGATGCTCTGTTCTGTCTTGAGCCTTCTTGTTCTGAGTTTAACCCCTTACGATGCATAATTTCCTTGACTTTAACACTTACAAAGTGGTTTTGAGCAACCAAGGCATTCAACACAACCAGCTGTTCCTCTATTTAAATTATTTAAGTTTTAAGTTTGCACTTTTCCACTGATATTTGCATGAGTCAAGCCATGACAAAAAGAATTATCTACCTTCGTAGGTCATGATACAGTAGGCCACCAAGGCAGAATAAGCACTGGTGTTCATACTGTTGAAGCTTGGTGGCTAGCTAACTAGCTGATCAAGCTAAATGCTTACCAGCAAATGAGTTATTTTACTACAGGAGCCTAGTCTGATGGTCGATGATGTGTCAAGTGAGATCATGTTGTCTGACACGATCACATGGTACATTTTTGGACTTTATAGTGGTTAAGCGTTGAGATAGTTTCAAGAGTCTTTGCCATATGCAATGCTCGTGAATTTGGTTTCACAAAAATATTCAAGTAATTAAAACTGTATGGATGTTTTGCCAAGTAAAGGAAGTCAAATGTGTTCCTATTCTTCAATTATTCATTTTCACGTCTATATGTCTAAAAGAATCCAGACATCTCAACATTTCTGCTTTTCTAAAAAAGACTTTCCACTAGATGTCAGAAGATTGTGTTTGGGCTAGATTAGGTTTGCCAAAAGCCAAATCATTTTATCCCAAAGGTGTTCACTGGTGCTTTATCACTCCTGGAATGAGCATGGTTGATGGTAAGCCTTAAGACTTCTACAGACAATTTCAGCAATCTTATAAGATCATTACAGATCACATTGTGTAACACTGATCTAATAAACTTGGGTACGACGTGTGTAGATGTATGATGGTGTGTATGAAGGTGTGTGTGAAGGTGTGTAGATGTATGGTGGTGTGTGTGAAGGTGTGTAGATGTACGATGGTGTGTGTCAAGGCATGTAGATGTACGATGGTGAGTGTGAAGGTGTGTGGATGGACGATGGTGTGTGTGAAGGTGTGTACATGTACGATGGTGTGTGAAGGTGTGTAGATGTACGATGCTGTATAAGGGTGTGCAGATGTATGATGGTGTGTGTGAAGGAGTGTAGATGTATGATGGTGTGTGTGAAGGTGTGTGGATGGATGATGGTGTGTATGAAGGTGTGTAGATTTCGATGGATGTGTAGGCGTGTACATGTACGATGGTGTGTGTGTGAAGGTGTGTAGATGTATGATGGTGTGTGTGTGAAGGTGTGTAGATGTACGATGGTGTGTGTGTGAAGATATGTAGATGTACAATGGTGTGTGTGAAGGTGTGTAGATGTACGATGGTGTATGAAGGTGTGTAGATGTACGATGATGACACCTATTAAATTGTAACCTTGTGCTCTGGAAATTGTGCTTTTAATGTGTGTTGAGAAAAATCCATAGATTTTCAACAACGCCAGTTTTTAACCTTCTCTCACAGTATGACGTAGGACCACTGTTTAGGAGTCACAACCAAAGAAATCAACACAATTGTTTCACGACAGTCATATTTCGTTTGGGTACAGCCCAAAATCGTACCTTGTACATCAGGTATTAGCGAACCGCTAGCAGTGGCTTTATGTTCTTTAGCTGAATCGGCTGTATTCGATTTTAGGTCAGAGCAGGAATCTGTCAGGTTGAGGAAGTCTGACTTCAGAGGGCCTCCATTTTTCCTTTCAGTCAGCTGTCTCCTTCCAGTTCCTCCCACAAGTTTATTTTAATTCAGGCAGAAGTAACACGTCTGTGTACGTTTGTCTGTGGAGGTTAATGCGGATGTATGTCTCTCCCACAGTGACGTTAGCGCCGTGTGTATTTACAAAATGTCTACAGTCACACGGACATTCAAGAGTGGTGAATTCAAAGAGAATAAGGAAGCTCCTTCATCTGCTGGAGAGGTACGATCCCACTCAGTTCAATTAATAACTTCTCTGACCACATTTCCACAGAATTGTCCACATAAATATAAATTGAATGGAATAAAGCTGAAAGCAATAGTTTTGCCCTGGAACTACGAGGCTAATAAGAAGTGTAAATCAGAATCTAATAAACTGCTATGAGACATACTTTTATCATTTTTTTTATAGATAAAAGTATGTCAGACATTGCCAGAAACCACATAAAGAGGTCTATTTGAGATTGCTTCACATCACTGTTTGAGGCAAGTGCGTGATGACAAAGGCATGCAGTTTGCGCAATGCTAACTTGGTGTGACAAGTGTATTTGCATCATCCAATAGTTTTAGGATTGTTCATCTGCAAAAAGTAATAATGAAATAAATGAACTTCAAAATGAATAATTTTGATCATAGATTCTCCAGATAAACTAGCTAATGTTAGTCCTACAACAGCTATTTCTCATGAGAGAAGGGAGATTTTCCAAATAAGATAGCGAATGTTAGCCTTGCAACAGCATTTTTTAATGAGAGAGCTAGCTAGCTAAAGTTAGCCCTACAACAGATACTTCTAATGAGAGAGATCCTCCAGATAAGCTAGCTAATATTAGCCTCACACCAGCTATTTCCAATAAGAAAGCTAGCTAGCTAACATTAGCCCTAGAATAGCTATCTAGCTAGCTTATAATGAGAGAGTAGCAAATTAGCCCATTAGCGGCACCCAATATTTTCAGGATTCTTCAACTTCAAAAAAGGTAGCAGGGTACTATTTCTAATAGGAAAGAGTGATCCTCCAGATAAACTAGTTAAGTTTAGCCTTAAAACAGCAATGCGAAAGAGCCTACAGAGCAGAGAAAATCATTTCAGTATGGTTTAGTTTGCTGTTAGTATTGCTAGCTTCAAAGACTTTTCTGTGTGTCTTGCCTTCAGCTTCCATTGGCCTTGTGGCGGCAGTGCTAAAAAGCAGCACCAGGAGGAAAGTTGTGTAAATTTGATCTTAAGCTTGAATAATAGCTTACAAATGTTCTAAAGGGGAAGGAGATCCATGTTGTAATCGAATGCTGTAATCGAATGCATCACAGGATGGTGTAACGGGCTCTGTGTCCTGCAGTGTGTTTCAGGCAATTTGGACACCTTTCTGCAGTTTATGGAAAAGCGTCCAGAGAAAAAAGAGTGGATTGAGCCTGAGCGAGGGCCCCTGCTGGTCAGCCATCGCCAGTACACACACCTGCAGGTGGACAAGGTGAAAGGCAGGGATAACATTCATCACAACGTCCTCTTGCTGACTCTGGGTGAGTAAACTTCTCCTCATGCATTCTGCTGTAATCATAAAAGAAAATTACGTCATTACATCCGGCTCATGAAACACGAGACTGGAGTAAGCAGGTGTAGACAGGTAGAGCTGGAATAGTATCACCGCTGATGTAGGGTATAGGTCCAGTCATCCGTCACGTCAGAGTGGAGCAATCAGCTGGTATTGAGACAGGCCTGAGAAGTTTTTGAAGTTTTGACCCTACTTCTTTTTATTAAAAAGAAGTGATTGAGTTTCATGCAATTATGCAAATGGATGCCCTTTCTGTTGTTCTCCTTTCTATTGTAAAAGTCAAATGAGCACCAGTCTACACTTCTCTAAAAGAGCCAAGCACCTGTGTACTTTCACTTCCAAGGTTTTAACAAACATTTGTTTGTTAACCCTCAGAACACAAGTGCCACAAATGGTAAATTGTTGTCATTCGGTAAAAAAAACCCTTATATGGAAGTTCCCCTGGTTTGTGTTGATGCTTGAGGTGTCAGACGTCATGCTGAGCTTTGTTTGATGTTCCTATCTCATGTAGAACCAAAGTTATTGTGATTTTTTAAAAAAATGTAATAATAATAACCACTACTGGGGTTTTGAAAATGGTGTCACACACAAAGTCCCATAAAGAACAAAAATGAACAAATTTCTTTTATTTTAGGTTTTAGAAACAAACAGGAAAAAAAACACATGAGAACTTTCAGGATAGTCTCCACTCACAAGTGGGTGGGGAAAACCCGTAGAGGGAAGGGGTCCAGAGAGCGGCCGAGCGGCGGAGTGCCGAGTGAAAGAGCAGCAAACAGCGAACGTGTAGGAGAACAAACACCGGTTTTAGACTGATTTACATGTTGAAATCATACTTTACTGATACACTAATAAGTATTAGACAGCTTGCAGGTTTGAGGCTGTTATCTGACAGTGCTGTTGCTGCTGCACAGCAAGGAAACTGTGGGCTACAAAGACTAAATATAGGTGGGCTGCAAGTTTCGCATTTCATGGAAAAAACCCACCACCAGAACACAATAGGGATGCCGTCACTGTGGTAAAACCTTCCATCTCCAAACTGGCAACTTTATAGGAGAAAAGGTTCACAGCAAAAAAAAAAAAAGTAAAATAAAAAACAAAACTAGAAAAGAGGAGCAAAATTATAATGGGCAAATTTCACTTGTTAAACTATCTTAAAACAAGAGTTTCTAACTAGATTCTTTGTCTTGGTCACATCAATCAATCAAGATTTTTGGCTTGGTAAGATTTCATTTTTGGCAGAGTTCTTGATTCAAACTATAGAAGCAGAGTAAATTTGTTTTGCAATATTATTCACATGTAAATATGTATTTATTAACAGATATGCCATTTACTGCCATAACATTTACATTCAATTGACATTCTCTATCTACAACTTTGAGTCTGCACTTTTGACTTGTGTCCATGTGTCCATTTGATTAAAAACAAAAAATAGCGAGTTCAAATTGAGGGGGGGGGGTCCAGGTGGGGGTGGGCAAACTACACATTTTTTCCCCATTGAGGCCCTCTTGAATCCACCCCCCACCCCCCCACCCCCACTTCTGAAATACTACACTGTTGTTAATTATATGAAAACCGAAAGACTGAATGATGTTCAGAGTCCTGAAGAAATGAAAAGAGAAGTCTAACATAAATGACTTGATTATTCTATGTGTAACTTTCTCAGTTATGGCCAGGTTTGGTCAGTAGAGTGTAACAGTTTTGGTTTCTAGTTTTGGTGGAGCCCCATGAATTGACTCTTCCCATAATCATAACACCTCTTTATGATTCAGTCATGGGTGTTTCCAAGGGGCGCAACAGGGGCTCCCCTTATTTAACTGAGGGCAAATGAGAACGACCAGTATGTGAATTTTTGTTTCCTCTTAGAGAATGGAAAGATCCACAAAGTGCTGGAGCAGGATGGGGATGCATTCATCATCGCCGAATACCAGCCATTCGAAAACAAGACACACATTCTCAGCATGCTGTTGGACAGATCCACAGTAAGATAATTACACTCTCTCAGGATCACATTCTAATCTGTAATGAACTGAAAGAACTTTAACAGGGAAGCACTTTTTAAAAAAAGATTAAAGCAAAGTGAAATTTGTCACTTATGCTATAAAACAAGTCAGTATATTTGACATCATGGAAGTAAAGCCCAGTAAATATTTTAGATTACATGGACAGTTGCAGATATTATGAAAAAAAATAATTTTTTTGAAGATGTCATCATTTCCAGAATGATTTTTATCCTAGCATGTCAAATAGTCAGTTCTTGTTTTCTTGTTAGCATGCAAAGCACAGATAAGGTCCAGCGGCTCCACTGCTATAAATACAGAGATATAAAGGGCTCTTCCTTTACATGTCTTTCCGGCATATAAACTTATTTTACATTTTATTACACTTCCACTTACTAAAAATGCCTACCTTGTACATTCACGTACTGGTCACTTTATTAGAAACACCTAGCTTGTACTTCCATTTAGTAGCCACTTCATTAGAAACGCCCACATTGTACATTCACTAACTGGCCACTTTATTAGAAACGCCCACCTTGTACATTCACTAACTGGCCACTTTATTAGAAATGCCCACCTTGTACATTCACTAACTGGCCACTTTATTACAAACACCTACCTTATAGATCCATTCTATAGGTGTACAACTACAGGCTGTAACCCATCTTTGCTGCACAATTTATCACACTCCCCACCCCATTTAACATGGTCTGTAGTGATCTGTGGTTTGACCCATCATCTGCAGGTAAGGCAGGTTAAGACCAGCTTATTAGAAAATTTTCCAGGTGTGGGTGGGTCAAGAAGTGACATTTGGACTAAGTTATAAATAACTTACAGGAGCACTGCGGATTGAGCCAGTCCAGGTTGGCTGTCATAACGAGTCACAGTGGCATAGTGTGTGTGGTATTTGTGGGAGTGTATCAGGTGGGATTTTTGCACAGTGACATCAGTGTCTCTATCTCTGTGGACCAAAGGCACTTTTCCATTGTTATACAGGAACTGTGCTGTACTTAAACAGTACTACGATGGTACAGAAGTTGTAACATGCTTTAATTTTCCAGTGTATCTCGGTCCAGTTACAGTGTTTCTGACACGTCAGCAGCTCAATTCTCTCCACACAGATTATGGCGGTCGTCGTCCCAAAACCACATCCATGGAGTCAAACAAGCGGAAAGTTTTTCTGTCAGAGCTGCTTTTATTACTGTGGTTTGTTATTATTTATAGTCTTGTTTGAGTTTTTAATTTTTCTCTGCATTCTTTAGCCATGTGATGAAAACGTAACCCAGCTAACTTATTAGTGATGTCCTGATCCACCTTCACATTTCTCACAGTATTAAAAACTCCCACTAAGATTTATCTTCAGCTCAAACAAATAGTCAGCCTTGTAATTTGTCGACTTCCCAGTTGTTAGTTTGTACCTCCGTTGTTGTGTTTTTGCGCAGACATTAAAAAATATGGCTTCTTTCCAAGTCTGTCTGTTGTCATGAAAAGCACCATAACACAAATAGTGCAGGTGGGCTAGAGTTTCTAGCCCCACACCAGCAGATGTAGAATACATTTCCTGTCTTTTTTTTGCAGAAAATGCTGTATGTGAGCTCCAGCAGCGAGGTGGTCCAAATCGATCTGCAGAACTGCAGCCTGCATGAGAAGTGTGCCACCTGTGTGATGGCTAGAGACCCTTATTGTGGCTGGAGTGGAACCACATGTTTGCCTGCTCTGCAGTAAGTCTTACTGACTAAACTACAAACTGGTTGTGCTGCAAATGCAACTAGTTGCAGACTTCTCGGTATTAGTCAACAAAGCAATGTAACCAGGAAGAAGAATTCAGGACACAGTGTATGGAAGATTATAAGGACAAAAATTCAAATGGCAATTCATTTTGCAATTGGCAATTCAATATTCAATCTCAGCATGTAATTTGCATTTCGTAT
>JBBPCZ010016255.1:0-14715 GCA_037974445.1 Brycinus macrolepidotus
CTGTTAAAAAGCACCTTATTTGTTTAAAGTGTTTGCAAACCAAATGTTATTGCACTTTTGTTCATATAGCAGTACTTAAAATAAAAGTGCGCAATACACCAAATTTGAATTCATTATTGAATTTTGTGTATAACAATGCAATTAATCGCGATTAATCACAGAAAATCATGCAATTGATCGCAATTAAAAATTTTAATCGTTGCTCAGCATTAAATTAAATAAACACTGCAAGTGTAAACAAGTGCAAACAAACATTTACAAGTGCAAACAAGATCTGAAGTGTACAAATGTCACAGAATAGAATATTGTTTTTTCAGCTCCCCCTGCCTCCCTGCATGGAGGCCACGGAGGCTCCGCAGCCCAAAGAAAGCGTCGAACGTTGGTCGCTCCAGACATCAACCTGTCTCTTGACCAGAGCGAAGGGTCCATCCTGTCTGACGACTTCCTGGACACACCCGACGACCTGGATATCAATGTAGATGATATCGACACACCGGACGAAACTGACTCACTGGAGTTTATCACCAATGGCAACGAGCTGGAGTGGGAAGGTCAGTACAAGGTCAAAAACCACTCTAAAACAGATTGCATTTCATGAGTCCACTGACCCATATAAACAAAGCAGAAAATAGAGGCTCACAACAGCAAAATAGCCAAAACATTTACAACATGCTAAAACAAAAACATAACATGGTCACATGGTCATAAAGAAATAGTCCTGGCAGCCTGAGGCCCATGTAAACACAGCAGGGTCACAAGCTGCTCCTATACAGCTATCTAAGTCTTTAACCTTTATGGAGGACTCACATGCCCTGTGTGTGTTGATATGTGTTTTGATGCACATGAATTCTAGAGTGGCCTAAAATTACACTCTCTAATCCTCTGGAGTAATTTCCTGTTATTAAAAAAAGAGGGCTGAACCTGCAGGCATGTGTTGTGGTATGTTTACAAATATATATTCAACTGTATGTTATTTATGCTGCACTTCAGTAGCATTATGTAATTTTATTTGGACTGTCATAGTAAATTTTGAACATCACAAACTGTTTTAATGACATTAATGCATTTTCCTAGTTTGACCATCTGTAGCGCACGCTGAAGCACAGCTGCTCACACAATGTATGTAGCTATAGTAGAATCTGTGATCGTAGATGTGTGTCAATTAATTACAGCTTTTAAATGGTTATTACAAAACACCTTCATCACCTTTGGTAGATGTCAAAGTACAATAACCTATGGATAAATAAACAAGCAGCAAGCTAACAGAAGCAAAAGCAAAGTGGAAAGCTACAGTTCCCCTTAAGAGCCTTCACTGTAACAAGAATCCATGGTTTGTACGAATGTGAGTGGTGTATGATTAAGATTAAGTGAAACTTTGAATAAAACATATCCTGCAGTCACTCAAATAAAATAATGTTATTAAATAACTGAACATATCAAATGTGCTCACGCATATTTGCTTATAATTTACTCATATAGCTGTAACAAAATGCATTGTTACAGCTACGGCACAAAGTCATGTGATTAACGGCGAACATTTGACATCCCTAATTATAAAATTAATTGTTTCTGACTTGTAGCTCATTGAAACAAATGATCACAATTATGAATTCTAGAGTTTCAATCAGTATCATATTTGTGTTTGTAAGTAGAGGATATATTTTACTATCATTTGAATTTGAGAGAAAGTTAATCCTCTGTTTCAAGGTTTATGGTTACTTTATTGTCATCAGCAGATGTATATGTTTCTCCTAGTGACCAACATAAAGCAACATTCAACATTCAACAGAGTGCAAGTTACGACAGGAACAATAAAATACAATAGACACCACAAAAATTCTACGGTACTATAGTCTAACAGTATAGTGTGAATGCTATGTCAATCTATCAGAGTGACTAGTATTGCATAATAAGTATGATATTGCACAGGAGGCAGTTAGCAGCACTGAACAAAGTGCAAGGAATGACAGAATTAATAGAGTATAGCAATATAACAGTATAGTGAGAATGAGATGTAAATCTGAGACAATACAATAAGTAGACAATAAGTAGACATTTTTTTATGAAAAAATGTGCCCTTTACATTTTTACTGTTTGTTGACTTCGAAACAAACAGAAGAATGTCAGAAATACATACTTAAACCTGTCCATACTGAATGTAAGTTGATTATATGTGTAAAAATGACATTACTAACACTGTAATAAACACTGTCAGTCATAGTGCTATACTTCTAAGGGTCAAGCCTATGTTCACTCAGTTCTAGTGTTTGTTCATGCTTTGTTTGTATCACTAAATGCATCATTAGTGGACTTCCCTGAATCCCTGCAACATTATATTTTTGTTTTGGACATTCAAACCATGACCACTCTCTCTCAGATGACACCCCAGTGGCCTGTGCTAAAGGAGCTCCAGGGGACGGTTCAGGCCACAGGGCTGAGGAGGGAGAGGGTACAGGCCGTCTCTGGAGGACTGTGATCATTGGGGACAAGGAGAACCGGATAGACATGCAGGTCATCAGGCCCTACCTGCGGGTGGTCACTCATGGAGGTCAGTGTAGACTTTAGGTGGTAGACAGAATAATGAAAATAGATCTTATGGGCTCTAGGACACTCTTTAATGAAAGAAAGACTCTTTACTGCTGCATCTCAGCCAAGCTGGTGCTCTAATGTAGCACTTATGTAATCTAACATAATGCTTCAACTTTATTAAGCTGTGTAATATAGTATTAAGTGGAGAAGAATAATGAGTTTAGTTGTTAAACGGCTACGATGGCTCTTAATAAAAAGCAAGGGAATTAGAATAATTGCTCTCATTATTGATGATCATTTCGAGACGTGATAAAACTGCAATTAGGACATTTTACATTCCCTTGACAATATTAACTAATTACTGAACCAAAGATAATCAGTCATCAGTTTTTATGCTCATATGCTATCAGTTTTTGGGTGGTGGGTAGAATAATAGTGTTCTTCACATTAAGATGCTTGTTATTAGTGAAACATATTATCCCAAAAGTTAAGACTAGCACAGGTAGCATATCAGTACTCTGGCCATCAGAGGGCCCCATTACATGTTTTTATTGATTGAGCTTTGTACCTGTCAGTGTTGGGGTAAGTAATCAATTGCAAATGACTAATTACTTCTTTGATATTGTAATGGGGTTACATTAACAATTAATACTTGAAAAAAGAAGCTGCTCTCTAAAATCCATACGGATTTATACCAACTGGGGAGCACAAGACCTTCAGTCATTAGCCTTTGTATAGAAATAAACAGCCAACTGCAGTAAACTTCATTAAAAAGCACATCTCTGCCCCTGTCTTTTCTCTGACAAAGACAAAGATTATGGAAAATATGGTTTAGCAAGTTATTAGCACCCCTTATTAACATTTTGCTTCAACGTTCAAAATGTCCACAGGGCTTATCAGCAGGATTTGCAATGCTGTGGTGATGTGTACATGCATGATAGGTCAGAGCTGACTCAGACAAAATCAATGAAGCTTGAGGAACCCAAACGACCCGTCATCTCTAATCCCAGGGCAAGGCTGAATTAATTGTGCCTCACAGAAATGAATCATAGCATCCTGTAGCAACAGCTAAGCATAAAGGCTCAAGGCTCCCACAGGGGCAATTTGTGCACATGTTTAGGTATAACAATACACAACACATTGCAATTCAAATGATGCCACCCAATGCAATAGCACTGTTTAAACACCAAAGGTCATTATCATCTTAACGTACATCAGCGTGGTCAATATCGTCACACTCCCAGCTCCAGACCTCACACTCCTAGGCCTGGACGTAGCTTTGTTTTAAAAAGTGCTGGGGACAACAAAGGCCATCCATTAAAAAGCCACTTGTAGTCGACTCACAAAAGGCACTATAACACTATAACACACCTTTTTAGGAAGCATATAAATGGGTTTCTGCAGCAAAATATAATATAAAAGAGTTTATATAAAAGAGGTAAATAAAGGTGAAGTAACACAAAGAAAAACCTTGGCACTTATAATTTGCATTTCGCTATAGCACTTATGTAAATTATTGTGATGTTTAATAACATCAGTTATCAGCCCAAGACTAATTAACCCACCAATTAACCCACCAAATATTTCCTGCAGGTTATTATGGAGAAGGCCTGAATGCCATCATTGTGTTTGCGGCCTGCCATCTCCCAGACAGCGGCTGCCCAGACTACCATTACATCATGGAGAATCTCTTCCTGTAAGACCAAGTGGTGCTCAAACACACACATGAGCAGTCAGAACACACTTTTCGCACTGGATGTACCACTTGTGGCTGTCGCAACCAACAAGTCAGTGCAGCTTGTCTTGCAGAGTCATTTAGAGCACTCATCTGATGTTACTCACCAGCATCATGAGTGCCGTATTAACACTTATAATGATGCCAGCTGGACTTAAGGGAGCACTGTAAGAGTTCATTTAACACTAGTGATTTTTCAGTGTCAGACAAATAGTGAAAAGTATTATCTTTTTTCTTTTTTGTTTAGTGTAGTGCTGGGCAGCACTGCTAAAATTGAAATATTACATACTACTTTATGCTGATAAGGCTTGCAACCAACCATACTGTAAATATCAATATGTAAAAAGTACATTTTTTAATATAAATTTTATGTGTTCAAACAGGGTTTTAAAGAAAGAAGAACTAAATGAGTGTGCTTGTCCTATTTTGGTGTTTTTTTGTTTTTTTTTTGTTTTGTTTTTTAACATGTCTGTATATGTCTATGTCTGTTGCATACAGATATGTCATTAGCAGTCTGGAGTTGCTAGTAGCCGAGGACTACATGATCATCTACCTGAATGGAGCCACTCCACGCAGGAGAATGCCCGGCATCACCTGGCTCAAGAGATGCTACCAGATGATTGACAGAAGGTATTAATGTATATGTATATTAGTGTTTTCTCATAGAAAGAATTTAATGCACATTTAATGCACAGAAAATTGATTATACAGGAAGCCAGATAACTGCAGTTCATTTATTCCAAGGTTAAGAAAGAATCTCAAATGCCTGATCATTGCACACCCATCCTGGTTTATTCGGACTGTTCTGGCCATCTCCCGACCTTTCATCAGGTACGGCACAGTAACAGAATCTGTCTTCGCAGCATGCCGCTAAATTGAATAGGCAAGCCTTATTACTTATATCTCTTCTCTCTGACTGCAGTGTGAAGTTCCTGGACAAGATCCGCTATGTGCAGAGTCTGGAGGAGCTGGCTCAGATTGTCCCCATGGAGCACGTGCAGATTCCTGAGTGTGTGCTGCAGTGAGTACATCCCACCAGCAAGGAGAGCTGTTGAGACAATCAAAAGTTTAAAGGCTGGCAGAAGCGTTTGCTAACACAGTGTTTAAAAGCTTAATGATCATGATAATAATGGATGTAATGGATAATAGAAGCATTCATATTTTTATTTGTAGGAATAATTTAAGAAAAATACTAATGTGTCTAATAATAAAATGTTTTAAAGGAATGGTTCAGTGAAAAATCACATCTACACAGTTTTTACTCACACCCCAGTCCAGATTTTGCTTCTATAGTTTGGAAATAAGTGCTACAATTCTAATATTGCTAAGAAACATTAGAGCTGAATAGTCACAATCATCACATTGACACACTTATTGCCCAAATGGAAATTTAATGAATATACCCCCCAAAACTTCTCCTTACTCGCTTAAAACACATCCAGCTCTTCATTAAAGTGGTGGAGTCTTGTAGAAGTGGTTTATGACACAGTATGACATACTGTAATCAATGTTAGCCTTGTAGCTCCCATGTTACACTAAAGAAGGAAAATGTGGAGAAAAGTCTTGGTTGATCAACTACATCTGAGGAATTCAGATTTTTCACGCTAGTATTCCTTTAAAGGCCATGCTCCCAGTTTTTTATTGTTAAACTGTTTCATTGCTACACTGCTTTACTGTTATTTTTGGATAAATATGCAATGTCAGCTACAAAAATCCACTATGACCTCTGTCCTAGAAAGATAGCATGTAATGTAGGCATGCTAGTTCAGGTCTCAGGTTACAGTGAGCACAATGCCCTGTGTGGAGGGCAGCTGAACAGAGCATTGTGGCGAGTGTGTGTCAGTGTGGTGAGTGAGAATGTCTCTGCTTTCTTTAGGTTTGATGAGGAGCGTCTCAAGACCCAGACAGAAAGGTAAAACCGCAGGGGTTTGTGGGTCAGCACACTGTCAAGAGCTGCTCAAGTGTCCAGTGGCCTTTACAAGAGGCCATGAACCCTCCAGTCTCAGCTCCCTTCAAACACACACACAGACACATGCACACACACACACACACACACACACACACACACACATACACATACGCACACACACACACACACACACACATATGCATAAATACAGTGTTTTGAGGGCACCACACACACATGCATAAATACAGTGTTTTGAGGGCACCACACACACATGCATAAATACAGTGTTTGGGAGTAATAGTGCAGCATTGCCCCTACTGATACATTATTACCACTTTTTAAAGCATTTCTCTTTATTTCTTAATGTAAGTTTCTTGAGTAAGATACCATGCCACAAAAAACAAGAATGTGATGTTTAGCTGGTTTTATGTGTTTAAAACTCATAATAATAAAGAATAATAATAAAGAATCTTGAATCTTGAAAACTCATGCAGTTATATCCTTCGCAGAATCCTTTGGGAGGATAGTTTTAAAGTTCAGTCTACTTATACACAATGCAGTAATTACCTAAAAATACTTTTTGAACATGGATTTGTGGTTTAAATGCTAAGTGAAGACATTTACACTGGCCATGTAAAATGTGTTTTTCACTACTGTTGCTATTACTCACCATGCTCTGAGGTACAGAGATTACAAAAGGACTCAAGAAGATATTAGCCATGTTTACTTTTCATTACACACCGCTCTAAAAATTCTTCCATTCACAGGATTGAGCAAGACCCAAAACAAATGGAAAAATCAGTCCCTGAAAGGTAAATATAAACTCACTTTTAAATGGCTGATAATTTTTTGTGCTTTCAGAGCAGAATGATTTGAAGTGTTTCAGGTTTGTATGAAGTGTTTAGAAAACATAGTTTAATATAAACTAATAACATAGTTTAAATAATGCTTTTTTTTCACATTTTTCCATGTTTGATCTTGAAATTAACCCTTTAAAAATGCATTAAAAATGAATGCATTCACTTTCAAATGGTTAAATCTATTATTAATTAATTATTTATTCAGTCAAATAATAAAGCTTGGACACCAACATTATGCTTTGTTGATTTGTAAATGAAAATAAGTATATATAATCTAACATACCTCATTTTAATGTAGTTACTGTTTATTTGCCAGAATTAACATATTGGACTGCGCAGAAGTCCAATTTTTTTTTTTTTTTTTTTTTTTTTAGTAGGTTGAACAGCAAATTTGTTCCCTGCAGAGCATTTGCTAACTTGGGGTCAAAAGTATGTGAACACTCCTCCTAATTATCCAGTTCAGGTGTTTCAGCCACACCCATTGCTAAGAGGTGTACAAAATCATGTGTACAAAAGCATAGTCAAGTAGTCAAGTCAAGTCATGTAGGTTTTATTGTCATTTCTACCATATACACACAGTACATAGTGAAACAAAACAATGTGCCTCCAGGACCATGGTGCAACACAAGAGAAGAACAGAACAGAACATAAGACCACAAGTGCAGACAGGACAAAGAGCTAGAAAAAAAAAGCATGCAGTTTCCATAGACAAACACTGGCAGTAAAAGGGGTCATACTGAGAAGTTCAGTAACTTTAAACTCACAGAGTGGGGCCACAGGGTGCTGAAGCGCATAGCATATAAAAATGACCTATCCTCTGTTGCATCACCCACCCCAAACTGCCTCTGAAAGCAATATTAGCACAAGAACTGAGTGTCAGGAGTTAAATGAAATAAGTTTCCATGGCTGAACAGCTGCACATGGTCCTATATATTCACCAAGCCCAATGCCAAGCGTTAGCTGGAATGACGCAAAGCATGTCACCACTGGACTCTGGAGCAGTGGAAACTCCAGTGTTTTCAGGAGTGATGAATGACACTTCTCTATGTGGCAGCCTGATGGACAGTTTTGGGTTTGGAAGATATTAGATGGACACTACCTACCAGAATGCATAGAACCAACAGTAAAGTTTGGTGGAGGAGGGATAATGGTCTGGGTTTTTTCAAGGTTTGGTGTTAGGCCCCTTAAATCCAGTAAAGGTTAATGTTAATTCTATAGCTTACACAGACATTTTAAAGACGTGGCTGGTACACATTTTCATTTACCACGTGGCAGGTGGAGAAAAAAGGTTTCAAGCATTGATTGTTGGCCTGTGTTATTTTGCAGGCCTGTGTCAGTGGCTGCAGAGGCCTGTCCATGACTGTAGGTAAGAGCATGTTCGTTGTTACATCATTTGTCCTTAGTATGGCTGTTGCATAGAATCTCTATTTATTCCAACTGAACATTATATTTAGTTACATTTTGCACAAAAGAATGGTGCTTTGAATGGTGCCTATCCACATTCTTTCATAGTTACTGTTGCAAAGTTAGCGGTACTATGGGTGTTAACCACTGTGTATATGGGGGTACACAGCAACTTTTCAAGCAGCCGCCATGGTCACATATGCGTCTGCATACCTGTGGGGTATCTAGAGAATTAAAAGCTATAACCTCTAGAGGGCAGGTCAGAGCCAAAACATCCCCATGTACAGAATGTCTTCTTTGACTACTACTTTCTCATCTAGCACAAGATCAGCAATGAACATGACAACAGATTAGACTGTCGTGAAAAAACAGTAGAAACGGAAGGCAGAATTTGATGTTGTCATGGTTTGTTCATTCTGCCACTGATGTCATGTGGTACACTGCCTCCTGTGGTAGAATCTATGCTTCAAACAAACACGACATGCAAGCACCCTAACGGAATTTGCCCACAACATGTCCATACTATAATTGCCAAATACAATATTACGGCAAAAACAGAAACTGAGTTGTTAAACTGAACTACATCAGTCAAACAACTCGATCACAGCATCGGAGTAAAAAAATGTCCAACTGACATTTAATGTTTCTGTGTATTCTCCTTGTCTCATATTATGTTTGCTATGAGGATCTGAAGGATTTGTCACTTAGTGTGACAAATATGCAATAACAGTGGACATCAGGCTTGCTTTTTCACGTCACTGTGGTTATTTTTTTATGCTATGATTTGTATTGCTTGTGTTTGGATGACACCTCACCAAGCCAAATTCCCTGCGTGTGAAAATGTGCATGGCTGTTAAATGATTCCGACTCTGATTCTGATACTGATAGGATCGTGTAAGGCCATGTCTGTAGGTGAGAGCTCCAAGGCTAATAGCTGTAACAGTAGAGGCCATGTAGTTTAATGACTGCTGGGCGATATGCCATTTTAGGACCACCCCACCCCCTGACTGGGCGAGCCTCTCAGGTCCTGGCCCGGTGGAATTTTTCAAAGTCTCCGCTGCGCTGCGTGTTACATAAAACACATCTGCTCCCCTCTTCAGAACACCAGCCAGAACACCAACTCGGATCAATGCTATTTTTGATGGTGCGTGGGTTACTGCCACGCAATGTCCAGCTTCAGAGATCATATATGCTCTCTCTCTCTCTGTCTTTCCACGTCTGCTCTCTCACTGTCTCTTCAGTGATTTATCTTTTATTTTTGAGTGCTCTGCCTGTCACAGATAACTGATCAGTACACCGGCACATATGTCAACTTGCTGTCAGTACCCATAGAGGGAGAGCTTCCATTAATGCCACTGTGGCTTGACTGAAATGTGTAGAGGGGCACATTCACCCAGGTTAGTTTTAAGCAACCAAAAAGCTCAGAGACAAAGTTCACAGGCAGAAATGCATCGAGAGTTTGCTTGCAAAAGTGCAAGCATGTATTGTGGTGCCAAGAATTCAGCTGCACTGATTGTCAGAAATTGTTAGGAAAATAAAATTCTAACATAAAAATGAATTGTATTATTTCATTATTCTACATATAACACTATTGTGGAAGTGGCCCTGCAACAACATTTGTGTATTCAATGTATTTTTGAAAATTATTCTGAATCTCACAAAAATAATTACATCTAAACGAATTGACACATCATAATGTGACAAAAGAAGATTTTATGCTGTGGTGAATTTTTCATGAATCATTATCCAATTGAATTATTGTAAGCTCAGAGATTTTTACCCTGTTGTAGGGGGTTGTTGTAGCATAGTGATTGGTGTAGCATAGTGGATAACACCACTGCCTTCCACATAGCACGCTTCCTCATCCGTGTAAGCACACCACTCTACACCAAAGACAGGTTAGTCTCACCAATGAGATTCATCTACAGGTACAAAGGTATGTCAATATTCTAAGTGCTTTGGCAACCACGAGAATATATTCTCAGATTAATCTCCTACTCTAATTATCACTTTATAGGAACTTTTGTCAAGTAAATTTGGAGTAAATTAGATTTTTTATTAAACAGTTCCTTAAAGTAAAATTTCTGTGTGATGTCTACAAACCATTACATGCTTATACAATGTATCTCTTCATGATAAGGCCTATATATGATAATGACAGTGACGCTATTGGCGAAGATGTTGGTTGTAATGCATTTTTTTCTTCATTTGCAGTTAACTGCTTCCACAAAGGATCTCCAAAGAAACCAAGAGCCGTATGACTTTTCTTCTACCTATTACATCATCTTCATCTTTTTCCAGTCCAGCAGTTCATCTTCATCCCTCTGTCTGAAGAGGACCTGTTGAATTCGCTCCCACCACGCCACTGGTATTTTGACCTGAACAATGGGGCACAGCTGTACAAATGGAAAAAAAATGGAAAGATTGTGTCTGAAAACAAGGTGGACGCTATTATGTAATAATTCTTCTCTTTCTCTTGAACTGTAGCACCTGTGAAAACTCTGGCAGCTTGTGTTCAGAAGTGACTTTCTGATATGTGACTTTTTGGACTAATTGAGTGATTCTCTGATGCTTGATTACAAGTTGTTTCAAGTTCTTCTTATACAACAACTCATTTGAAACCTACAATAGATGCACAACCAGCCCTCCGGTGGATGATCCAGCCTTGCCTCTAGCCAACCTCTACCAGAGTGCATGGAGAGTCTCTGTTTTTACATCATGTTGCAATTTGCCAATTGTAGGACTGTAATGTATAAATAGTGGTTCACAATATGGTTTTCTAACAAGGAGTTATTGGTCGCTGTTGTAACAAAAGCTCTTATTTCCAGAATCTATGTCATTTTGTACCATTTCTTTTGGTCGTTTGGTTATTTAGCGTAAAGGACAGCAAGCATTCCCATATGACAGTGACGTGTTGCAAAGTCATCTGCATTTCTCTAAAAGGAAAAACGCAGAGGAACTCATTTGCTCAATTCATTGCATGCATACTAACAGTTGGGAAATGAAGGACTCACTGGGGAGCAGCTCATGGTAGATAGCCATGTTTAGTGTTGTGCTGTGAGTACATTTTAGCTAATTACAGTAATGTCTGTAGTTACTGATGTATATGCTATCAGTGGGTTGTTACTGTGTGTGCACCAGTCTAAATGCCAAACATCATTTACATGAGCAGATCTGACTTTGCAACTGTACTGTATACTAGTAATGAGTCCCAGGCTCTTTAAAGGTACTCTCACATAGCCCAGTGGACTATGTGGACTGTATAAGAAATGCTGTATAATACATCCCTGACCTCTATGCTGATTCACTTGGAGAAGCTCCTCTTTTTTACTGTACAAGGTTTCCTGTAATGCTGACATTGCAGTAATGTGTTCAATATAGGAAACCTGCAGTGAGTATATCAGGATTTCTTATTTGATAAAAGTTTATTATTGCATACAAAATAATATGAGTAAGTTGGGAAGCCCCAAAGTAGGCTGTTGTTTAGGGCTTGCTACTGTTCAGAAACAGCCCTATTAGAACCCATTATAAGCTCTTTAGATGCTCTCTTAAAAATAAAGGGGCCAAAGGGGATCACCTTAGAAGCAGCACTTTTAATGGATGGTTCTTTAAAGAATAATTTTTGTAAGTGAAAAAAGAACCTCCATGTAATATAGAAGTTCTACACAGACTCAGAAAACCTTTCGATGCATGTGGAATGGTGTTTTAAGGTGGAGTTCAGAAATTTTAAGCACTTTACATTATACAATTTTTTTTTGAAGTTTTGGATCTTTTACATCAAATATTATGTGTAATAATATGCTATAATGTGGTGAGATACTGCAATATACACATATACAGGAATGAACACTCTGTTAACTCAGGCCTCTCCTTCTTTATGTAAATGAGCTGGACAGCAATCAGATTGACCAGCTGACATGCGGAGTATTAACCATGCAGCATATTATTACGTTGAATTCATGTTTTAAGTTTTAAGAGCAAAAAAGCGGCACCAAAGCAGCCAACAGCAAGGGAAGTGATTCGGCTCACTTCGATGAAAATACATTAACACACCTTGCAGCTATTATACAGTTTGGAAATATGGAAATAAAATATTAATATAACTTCAAACTCCACCCTAAAACAAGCACATGTCTTCACTACACTCAAATTATTTTAAAGTTTGGCACCCTCAGTGCCCTGGTTTAGATGTAATAATGATGTTTAAAGTTTGGTCATGCACATTAGTTACATGACTTTTTGGCATAATCAACCCTTTTTGACACCTTTATTGTTAAGAGTGAAATCTGTAAATTAATAAATTTCATAAGTCACGCATTTATCTTAACAATGGCTGATAAAGAATCAGGGTAAAATTATGAAAATAAAGGCATTCCACCTCATTATTATTATTCAGCAGTGCTAATACCACTTGCTTTTAACTAGTGCAACTCCTTTCCAGCTAATACCATAGTGTAACTTTATTTTTGTCATGCATTGGAAGATTTTTTTTTTAATTTAATAGAGCCACTTTATTGTATAATGTAAACTGATCATACTATTTGTACAGTGTATTGTAAGTAAAACATTTGTATCATGAGATCAATTTCATAGATAATATATGATGTGAATATTGTGAAGATGAGTGTTGGAGTAGTAATGAAATGTAATAAAGTGTAAACATAAATATCTTTTCAGTTAATCTGTGCCCATTAGCCCGTGGTCAGCAACCTCCTGCATTAAATAACGAACTGAACAACAACACAGTCATCCAAGCACACAAATTAGGCAACATCATTTGCTTCTGGCAAAAAAAACACAACAAAGATAAAGGGAGGAAAAAATAAATAAAATTAAATGTGTAGTGTGTTATAGTAGCACCATAAATGAACTCCTAATATCCCTTCAGTGTGAATTGAATGAGAGGTCCTGAAACAATATAATACTGCCCCTGCCACCCCACCCAAGCCTAGACCACACACTAACCTAGAAAACCAGTCTGACGACCTAAATGATGACTTAACCTTCCAGCTGGGAGGTGGACAGCATGAGGGCATCTGTGCAGCTTGAAGGCAGACCTGGCATGTATGGTAGTTAGCTAGTATAGCAAGAGGGTCCATTAAGTGGCTACAAGTTCACTGAGTTCTATTGTTTACATTTTGACCAAAATTGCACTCATCTAATTTTCAGTGGCTATAGTTCATATTCCAACTGTAAGTTCATTTATTTTTTAATTAGCTAGATCATTCATCTATTGACAGTTCTGGAAAGTGTACACAAGACTGAACCATGCAAGGAATAAAGGAAGGGTGAAATACAAAAGCTATCCTGATAATTTTACCAAAAATAGAGAAACAAACCACAAGTTTATTTTATTTGTAACTTAAAAAAAATATTTCTGCATTAAATGTTATATGTAATGACATGCATGGCAAGCACATGTTTTTTATTTTATCACATTTTAACATCTGGTTCTTGGTGTAAAGTTTGGAAGGTCCACATAAGAATTCACACACCGCACACACTTCACACACCTCACACACTTCACACACTTTCTGCACTGTACACACTGCACTCACCTCCTCACTTTCTCAGTGCTGTATCACTGTATCAGTATAACACTGTAATGTATGCAGTATGGGGTTTTTTTTCAAATATTTAACTGATGGTTTGTGTGTGTGTGTGTGTGTGTGTGTGTGAGCACGGTGTGTGAGGTGTATGACTTGCGTGAAGACAATTATAGTGATCATAAATAAATCTGTGTTTATGATGTGTCTATCAATGAGCAACAAAATCAGGAGTGCCTCTCGGCTGAAATGTCTCTTCAAAAAACTGAAGAATAAAAACCTGCACCCTGACACTCATCCCTACCCAACACACATCACTGCATCCAGTAATTTTTGCTACTGCTCCAGTTCTCCCTGTCCCTTTCTGAGACTTCATAGCCAATACTGCTTAAAGCGTCTAACCTTTCTCATTCAACAAACATGCATTAAAGCCTTTGTCTATACTAAGTAAAAAAGAGAAATAACATCTTGAGAAATGACTAAAGTATCCGATGCTTTACTTTATGGAGGCGCACATCTGTTATTAGTCTTGTAAACCCTACTTCTGACTGTCATCTTACTGGTCAATATTACTACTGCCCTCCGGAAAAGAGATTTTGACGGCCAGTTAGTGTAAACACCATCAGTTCATTCATCCTCTTTCCTTTTTTTTTTTTTTTTTTTTTTTTTGTCCTGTCCGGCACTGTTAGCAATCAGAATGGTGGTCTGAATGCTCGTTTTGCCAAACACATT
>JBBPCZ010016275.1:0-12500 GCA_037974445.1 Brycinus macrolepidotus
CCCCTCCCCCTTCCCCCCCCCCCCTCCTCCTCCTCTCCACTCGTATCTCAGCAGCGCGCTGACGAGCCGGAGAGGCGGGAGGCGCGCGCGGTTCACCACATTTTTATCCCTCATTATTTCTTCTTTGTTCGTGTGTGCGTTTTTTTCTTTCTCTCTCTCTCTCTCTCTCTCTTTCTCTCCCTCCACCACACTCCCTCCCTCCCTCCCCGCGCGCACCCCCTCCTCCTCTTCCTCCTCCTCCTCCTCCTCCAAATCTCAAACGCGTCGTGATTTCCTTCATCACCAGCAGCACCGCCACGACCACCGCGACCACCACGACCACCGCCTTCATCTCCATCATCATCCTCATCCCTCATCGCGGCTGTTGATGGCGCGAGGGCCGCGCGCTTCTCGGTGCGATAGAGGGTCCGGCATCATCACCACCACCTCCATCACCAGCACCCTCCGCACCCTCAGCAGCAGCGCGCGGCCGAGAGAAGCAGCAACAGCGGCTGAAGATCCAGCACGAGCGCTTGAGACCCGGCTGGAGCCTCGAGCCCCCCGTGCCCGGCCCCGCTGATGCCCGCCTCGCCCCCCCCGGAGCTGCTGCCCCTGCGCGCGCGGACCGTGGCCGCTGCCCCCCCCCTCCTGAACGCGTCGACGGAGTAAAAACGCCACATATGGAAACAGGGGACCGCAATTTTAGGAAAAAGGATAACTAACCGCCTGCTTTTCGTCTTTATTTGTTTTTATTATTACTAGTATTTTTTTTAATTATTTTTTTGCTTTTGTTTATTTTTATTTATCTATTTATTTATTTATTTATTTTTAATTTCCTCGGTGATTCACTATGGCTCCGTTTTCCCTCTTGATCATCTTTGTCATGTTACCCCCCACCATCCATCTAGTCTGAACCCCTTCATCAGTGTCATATTGTTATCATTGCTGTACCAATTCTTCTTATTTTTCTCAATCCGCTGGCTGTTGGTATATTTTAGCACCCCCACCCTCAGTCCTGCCATCCCCCCATTCCTTTTCTCTCTCCATATTGAGCTTCATAGATGTTCAGAGCCACAGAGCCGGGCAGAAGCGTGTGATCTGGTGGCTTTGCCTTCGCAGCCAATGCTGGCCGTCGCTCCTAACGACTGGCACTGCGTGGCCGTTTGGGTTGCACCACCGATCTGTTGGCTGTAGGAGTCTATCTGGATCTTCACCCCCCTCAAACCTCATCGCGGCAGTCAGGCTGGGAACGTAAGCGTGGATTCGTAGCAGGCTCATGCCAGCTGTCGGCCCCGGTAGAGGAAGGTGCCAGCTCATGAGACGTGTGCCAGTTGGGCTTTAGGAAGGATCACGTGTATTGATTATCCTACCCTTCACTCGGTCTTTGATAGCTTACTAGGATTACTGCTGCATTACGTCAAGCCTTCGAATCCATCAAAAGGTTTTTCTTAGTAATTCTCAGTATTATGTTCTATATAGGTGTTAAGCTCCCTCCAGCCTCCCCCATAGTTTTCGTAAATTAAGGCCGGAAAGGCAGGTAGTTAGTCGTCTTCCTACTTCTTGAGCCGCCTCTTGCAATTGCTGGGTTCATCTCCCACTCACAGTTCGGAGTTTTTGCCCCCCGCTTCCATCCCAGCTCCCCTCCAACCCACCTGCCCTCCTGCACTCCGGTGCTCCGTTTTCTTGCCTGATTCGGTCCCTTAAATTTACAAATATTTACTTCCTATACATCAAGAGGAAAGGGGGTCCCCCTTTCATAGAATGCGGCAACATGGGTCTCTTTGACCGCGGAGTTCAGATGCTTCTGACCACGGTGGGCGCCTTCGCCGCCTTCAGTCTAATGACCATCGCGGTCGGCACGGACTACTGGCTCTACTCGAGAGGAGTGTGCAAAATAAAGACTAACAACGAAAACGAGACCAGTAAGAAAAACGAAGAGGTGATGACGCACTCCGGACTTTGGAGAACGTGCTGTTTAGAAGGTAGGAATCCTCATGGTTGTCTATGATCCAACAAGTTGTCAGGCCTGGGTAACTTGGTATGCTTTGATGGTGGCCACAGTGTTCCTACCAAATGCACACATTCAAGGTTCATCCAACACATGTTTAAAAGCTTCTAAGCTGTTCTTGATGTTCTTACCGGTTCCTCCAGTCATGTTGAGGAATGTGCAGCTATTCCCCGAATGAACCACGTCTATGTCATTGCAGAGACTGGTCCAGACCAGTAGTGGGTAGGGCTTATGCATCAGCCTTCTCCGAAAAAGATTGCTCATCCAGGATCACCTAATATAGAGACACTTGATACATATTGGGCGATGAATCTAAGCTTTTGTGTGCCTGAAAGCATCTGACATGGCCTCTCTTCAGGCCTGGCTGGGCCGCCGGATTTGTATGCAGATTACTGTTTAATTTTGTGCAGCGGAACAGCCTGTTTGCTCTGTTCTGGGGTTCAATTAAGGATGTCTGACATCAGATTCAATCAGGGGACATCGAGAGCAGGTGACACGGGCCAAGCTCGGCTGTCACGCCATCTGATGCCTCAGTGAGAGAGAGAGAGAGAGAGAGAGAGGGAGAGAAAGAGGGAAAAATGTAAAGAAATGTCACCAGCTGTTCAGACATCTCAGGTTTTGCTTTGCTCCTGGGCCAGTTGCTCACCTGACGCCTTCTAACAGGTAAATGCTTTTGGCCGTTGCACTGTAACTTGGCATCTACCTTGTACTTCCAATTCCTGGCCACTATATGAGCTGATGTGTCTAATATATGTGTTCATTTACAAGCTGTGGCCCATCTGTTGTTGTACCCAAACTTTCAGCCTCCCTCTGGCCACAGGATTGTTGTCCAGATACCGTTTGGGTGGTGGAGCATTCTCAGCTTAGCAGTGACACTGGGAGTGTCACTACTGGGTTCAGAGCGGTCCACAACCCAAAATATCTCCAGAGTGAATACAAGGTTGAGGAGGGCTCTCCATCTAAATGATATCTGGACAACAATGTGTGCATCAACAGATGGGCTGCACCAGCAAAGTGGAGCTACAAGGTGTTTCTGTTAAACTGGCCTCACAAATAGACGCAGTAATAGACCTACTCACTGCAATACACTCAAATACCCATAATGCTTCACAGAACTTCAGCTGTCCATACCAAAGATTCCCAGAGCTCCATCTGAGTCAGCACTCCTGCGATGCCTGGTGCAGGCAGTGACCGCCCCGGCATCGTCTCTGCTCAATATCATTTCCATTGGTAATGGCCTGTCCTCTGCTAAGTTACGGCTGGACCTGGATCAATAAAACCTGACCTATGGTTTACTCTTGGCCTAAACGTTTGCTGTGCTGAGTATCGCATTATTAGAGCGAGACGTCACATGTGGTTTATGGGGCCTCCAATGCGCCAGGCCTTGAGCTGTGTGTCCCTCCATCCATTACCACATATACTAACAATATTTCGTGTTTTTATCCAGGCTGCAGTCACCTTTGATGAGGAGTTCATAAAAGATCTCAAAGTAAACCTCCAAAATGTGAAGTGCTTTGATCGAAAAGCCTGACATATGCAATAAATTGTAGAAAATGTTCATATTATCATGTCTTACTCCATATGTTATATTAACATGCACTGATGGCTTCTACTTTTACACATCATCCAGTCTATGAATGTATTTAGGAGCTCACTCGGTGGGACTTTTGTCTTCTTATGGTGCGTGCTGTTTTGTTTCCCCTGGAACTGGTTTGGTGCCATTTATCCACATTCCAGCACAGAAATCAATCCGATAGCTGGGCGGCCGAGAGTCACTTTGTGGCGCTGAGAGAGAGAGAGAGAGAGAGAGGGAGAGAGAGCATGTGTCTGTGGAAAAGCCTATTATGTCACTGTGCGATTGACCGTCTGTGAGAACCAGACATATCGTCTAACTCTGACCTGCTTGCCTTGGGGTTGGGCATGTGTGTGTGAGTGTGTGTGTGTGTGTGTGTGTGTGTGTGTGTGGGTAGGGGTGGTCAAGCCTAGCTTGCACTGGGTAAGTATTTGTTCATCACCTTGTCTCACCTCCTTTATACACTCCATTTCTATTCAGAGCATTGCACCGACCTATCTATGCATGATCCATTTTACATTCTTATACTATATTAATAATATTAATATACTACACATTTATTCTGTTTTTCTGAGCTGTTAGAATTATTTAAAAAAATAACAAGATTTGAACTAAAAGTGGTGCTCCATTGTGTCCAACCTAATGCTCTAGCTGCTAATAGCTAATAGGTTAGCCCCAAGCTAACAACTAGCCACAAGCTAACAGGCTAGCCATGGTACAACGATATTATGTGATACACTACAATATGATATTCTCAAAAAACATCAAATTTTAGACTGCATTTTTATTTCAAATAGGGCTGACACGATTACTCAATTGAAATCGATTACTCAATTAAAAACTGATTGATTAAAATTTAAGTTCTTGATTAATCGCCCTAGGCATTACTTTTATTTTATTCTCGGGTCATAATAAAGCCATGTTTAGCAGTTTGTCCACAAGGAGGGGAGGGTATTAGCACCCAAGTTGCTTTATTGAGCAACACTGTCAACAAGGGAACCCACACCAGCAGGATCTCATAAATGCATGTTTGCTTTTAGGAATTTTATGTGTAAGATTACCTGATTAATCATCAAAATAATTTACAGATTGCCTGATTCTAGTATAATCAATAGTGGCAGTTCTAATTTCAACGGTTTATTTTGTGTAAAGGTCTCACTGTTAGGACAGCTGTTCTTGTTCCCACCTGCCAAGTTTTGATTAACGTCCACATGCCAGTCGTGCAGCATTTTAAACTGGAAACTGATCACTGAGTTGCGAATTTATCACAATTTAGGTCGTTTTGGGCCATGGTTCTCCTTTTTCAAGTGATAATTCCAGCTCATCCACTGGAGTGTTGGAGTGAACTGGAGCTGACCCTTATCCCTGACTGGGCACCCAGTGGCCCTCTGTGTCCGGCCCATGCTGGGACCGGAGCGGAGGCAATTTTGAGTCCTCAGCTAGCCTTGGCTTCATCACTGGCGAGATTGGTGGGTTTGGATGCAAGCCAAAATGCAGACAGCTCCCATCTGACTGAGGCCCAGCTCGTCAGCCTTACAATACACACTCCAGCGCTGTATACAACGTAAGATTACACAAGGAGACCCTTACCGTTCATGTGTGTCTGAATGAGAGGAAGAGAGAATGAAGGATGTTTGTTAGTGTGTGAATGTGTGTAAGTGCTGTTTGTGTCAGAGAGAGAGAGACTGAGAGAAAGTGAGAGAGAGTGAGAAGGGGGTGGGGGTCTTCTGGCTGTCCTGTATGTATGAGAGAGAAAAATGAGGCCTGATGATCGTAAATATGTGTGTGTGTGTGTGTGTGTGTGTGTGAGGCCTACTGTGAAGGCTGTGGTGGCTGTCGGAAGCAGCTGGTCATCAGAGGCTCTGCCAGGGTTGTGCTTTTGTGTGAATTAAAGACTAAAAGCTCCATTCTCTCATTTCACATCAGCCTCTTAGCAGGACACAGCGAATGCATGTAAGCTGGACTGATTCAGAGATTTTCACTGTGAGTGTGTGTGTGTGTGTGTGTGTGTGTGTGTGTGTGTGTGTGTGTGTGTTTGTGTGTGCGCGTGCGTGCGTGCATGTGTTTGTTTGTTGTTTGTTTGTGCACATTTCCAGGACAAAAATAGGGAAACAGCAGCACTTCACAGTAAGACCATTCTTGTAAAGAGTTTATAAAGGGTTTAATGGTTTATTAATGGTTATTGATTAGGTCATAAACATCGAAAAATGAATAAAAAGTTCTGTTTCTGCCTAATTTCTGCCTAAAATAACCATTATAAACTCATTTTTAAATGATTCATAAAGGCCTATGGTAAAGCTGTTTGTAAGCTAACTGCTATTGTAAAGTGCGTAAAATATATATTATTATGTATATTTGCATATTTGCACGTTACATGTGGGTCTCATATATATAATTTGTGTGGACGCGAGAGTGACGTGTATGAGTTAAAGCTTAATCCTTGTCAAATAACAGGACCTATTGAAAGCACAGTTCAGTAAAAGTTGTGGTTGTTATTTATTTTGGGACCACATGTGTAGTTAAGGTGGTTACAAATTACAAAATTGTGAACTGGTGTCTGAAGCCATTTCACCTGAAGTCGAACTGTTTGAGACCTAAACTGCTTTGTGGTCTTAGGATGTTCTTTAACACACACATTTTTGTACATGAATGATATCTTAAACAGTAACGCATCTTAAACAGTAATATCTATGTTGGGTACAATAAATATGGTATTAATATAGGCTATCACATCTACCTACTTGTTTAAAAGTTCAGTTATGCTATAAGGGAGGCTGTAACATGCATATATGTACATGATGATGACCCCATATCCTGTACATTGTCTATATAAATGATTGGCTATGTATATCTGAGTATGTATTGTATATATATATATTATAAGTGGGCTGACTGTATGTTCCGTTCTTAGGTAGTGTGGGTTAGTTTCTTTACTGATGTCTTAAACAGAAGGCTTATCATTCAGTTATAAGTCGTAAAACATTTTATCCTCAGTGGGATATTCAGAATGAGATATAAATTCCGAAATCGCTGTGAAAGTTTTGAGAGTGAGGAATTAAACTGTGGACATAACTATGGAGCCTTAGAGTTTAAGGGGGGGCTATAAAGTGCTTTCAGTCTTAGTCCACTGTTAGTGCCTGCATATGATCCATCAGTGATTATCTTGTAATGCTGTTAAAGGGCCCCTAGCCTACATTTTTCTTGTATGTTTTTTCTTCCCTGAGGTCCCACTATGACAGTTCAGTAAAAACTGAAGTTGGTAAACATCCAGCTGTAACAGTGAATACATCAACAGTAGTTAAACTGATGTTACATACATTGTTAACTTCAGTTACTACATAGGATTTATATAAAGTGGGATTAATACTGTCATTTTACTCATTTTACAGTTCATATTCCAACACTGGGTAAATCGGTCCTACAGCTATATTTGTGAATTGAGTGTATTCCCATAAAATAAGAGGAATCAAATTCAGTCAAATCGTGGGATATCTGAAATTCCATGAACTATTTCCTAAAGAATAAAATTTAACCAAACTGTAGGATATCTGAAATGTCTTGAATATGTTCCCTAAAGACTCGAATGCAGTTGAATCATGGGATCTCTGAAATTTCATGAATCATTTCCTAAAGATTCAAATTGAATCGCAGTGAGGTCAGAGACTTACGCCCCTCCTTTTAATCATTTTAAATACCCTCACTAATGAAGTGTATGTCACATAGTGTAAACACCTACCCACACACACACACACACACACACACACACACACACACATACACACACACACACACATTTCCACAGTTCTGTTGCAGTGATTATGTGGCCACTTCCCTGCTGAGGGAAGCATTGTTTAACAGTCTCCCAGAACACAGCGCTTCAATTCTCTCTCTGTTTTACACGCTGTCAGGGCCCCGCTCTTGTACCGACGCCTTCCGCGGAGCAAACAAAAGCATGCAAAGACAATCTATTATTTACCGGCCGCTGGCTGTCTGCAAATGCACTTTAAAAGTTTGGGTAGCCAACGTGAAAAAAATAATAAAATGAAAAAAAAATCAGAGCATGTTGAGTTCCACACTGATCCTCACAGATGGTGTGACTTCATTTCCTTTCCTTTTCTCCTCTGTCTCTCTAGCCCTGTCTCTCTCTCTCTCTCTCTCTCTCTCTCTCTCTCTCTCTCTCCCTCTCTCTCTCTCTTTCTGTCTCTCTATCTCCGGCATCCTTCCATCATGCCGTGCTCCGTCCTCCTGACAGCTGTGGGGAAATCTGCGGCTGTGGCATTGATGGAGATGAATGGAGGTGATTAGCGTCCTGCTGGGTCGCACCTGGTTGGGGCCGGGGCCCAAGCGGAGAGGGGCCATAGTGAGCCACCAGCCGGGCAAAAAGGGCCTGTTGGAGAAGTGCCTGGTGGATGTGGTGGGCCTAAGGAGTAGTCATGGTGGGCCTGGCTGGGGCTGGTGACCTACCATGAAGCTGCACAGCTGGACCCACCATTTGGCTCCATCAGTCAGAGCGGACGGGATATAGAGGGCCAGGCAGGTTTGCAGGAGTGATGTACAGATGGGCTGTGAATTTAGTTCAATGCTTATAGTGTGTGAACAAAAAATGCAGCAAATATTCCACTTGCTTATGTATTTTTGGAATTGTTAGAACATAAAATATGTCAAAACGAATCTTTCCATTTCTTTATGGTCTCAGTCTCTATGGTCTCTATTCAACCATTCCATGTGTAACTTTTTTACTGATTGTCTGTAGACTTATAATCCCATTCATTCAGCATCACTGAAGATACCAGTTTTCAGATCTTGAGTCCTTGTTCTTCTCACATTGTGTTCTGCAAAGGTAAATGACAGTAAGTTGCTTGACCTACAAGAACACCTTTTTGTTGAACAATCTTCTTTTCGGTGAGATTTCACCATTTCAGTGATGCCCTTAAGAGCTGCTAGCATCAGTGGTAGTAGGTCTCAACTGGCCTTTATCATCCTTTTTCAGAAGATCCAAAGGTACTTGCAGCTCAGCACTTGCCTGGCCCCAAACTCGAGCTTGCACACCCTATTAGTGTGCTGTTTCAAGGCACACTAGGTGATAGCTTGTCATTCCCTGTAGAAAACATGCCATTCCAGCTATGAAATGTCACTCATTTGCATTCCGTTGGGGCAGAAAGCAGCACACACAAACCTAGTCAAGCGTTTCTGTTGCTCCTCAGTTACGCTGGAGTCGTCTGAAAGCATCCTCAGAGCTTCACTGATCATCTTCAGTCTCGAAGAAGATCTTGAACCATGTTGTCTTACCCACTTTATGCAAACCATACAGCACCACACAGTGCATGGAATGCAGGTAATGCTTTTGCCTTTTCTGGATCTAGAATATCCCAGAATGATTGGATCTGTGGAACACCTGATGCCATCGAGGCTGCAGTGTTCTTTGGCAACAAATCATAGTTGGCTATTGCCAAAATCAGGACAACTGTGTCAGGAGAGAAAACAGTAAGTTGCACAGTTTGGTTTTGCTGCAGATACAGCATGGCTGATTATTAAGGTGTCTTCATTGCTCTTCATGAGATCAGAGGTGACCAACTTTGGGGAATTTTGGCTGTATTCCAGAGTCTTTGCTGCCAATTCCTCAGTCAAATTGGCCATGTTTTTTTTTCATGGGAGAAGAATCTGCTCATGGTTATATGCTCGAGATTTGTCTGATCTCTGTCTGATCTACCTTGTTGTGCTCCTCAGGGAATTGCATTTGTACGTTTTAAACACAAGAATTACCTTATCAAATCATTTCCATAGACAGTCTGGCTAAGATCTCATATAACCCTTGTTGTTGGTTTTATTTGAATACTTCTGGACTAGTACCACTCCATCCACAACTGCAGTCTTGCCGTGCATTGACCTCAATGGCTTCTGGATCTGTAAGTGAGCTATTTTGTCCTGTTTCCTAAGATATCAGTTTCTCAAGGACATGTATGAGGTTTGATTTGTCAATACAACCTAACAATAATCCGTTGGGTGTGAAGAACGCTCTTGGTGTCAAAGTAAACTCATGGTTTCCAACTGCATCCTTCTAATCTACATTTCGCTTTGACCTTGCCAAAACCATAAGTCTACCGTTTAGATTTTTTTTTTTTTGCCAGATGTGAACATCTTGTTTTGTCTCTTCATGGGTGCACAGAGATTGATCTTTTTCGCTCACTAAAATATAATTCATACAATCTTTGTCCCATGTCATCCATATTTAGTATTTGTGTCAAAAAATTAATCTGGGATACATGCATGGGATATCAAGTTGTACATTGCTTGGCCTTCAAAAGCAAATGGGTTGCCATTAGCCAACATAGCGGCCTTGATTTTGCTTGACTGCAGCTGGTGAAAGTTTAGGGTGGTCAATAGCTTTGCTTTTTCAATGTTGAACTGTGACTTTGGAAAGTTGGAAAGTTCACAAGCTGTTTTGAAGAAGCGTTGTTATGCACTGGGTTGTTGGAGGTTCCAGTGAGGTCAGAGTGGACCTTCATAAATCCGCCCCAGTTGCTAAAAAAGGGATGTCATTTTTTATCACAGATACGTTACTTTCTTCAAGTTTCTTCCATGTGTCTGGGTCACGGACTTTCAATAAATGAATTTCTGCCATGTAGCATGGCCAAAGTTGACTGTATTTAATCCTACTCTGAACAACAGAGCTTCCTGGGAGATGTAGATCAGCTTTGAATGATGCTGCTATGAAGATCAGAATGGTCTCCACATGGACCTAAACATACTTTTCTTCGCTGTCAACACAGAACTTATTTGTCCTGTCGGTAGCTGCTGGCTCTCTCTGATTTGGCTTCTCACATGGTATTACGACTGTATGATGTGAGATCACAGCAAGAATTTCTGCATCAGTAACATGTAAGGCTGGTGCTACTGGTTTCCCAAGGTAATAAGCTTTCTAGTACACAGCAGTTATTGTCCTGTGTGTTATCCATTTTCCATCTGCAGTGTCCTCAGCAAAATCTACATTATCTGCCACAAAAAAGATTAATGTCCCCCTTTTCACGAATGGTGACACATACAACCTATGGAACTGTTCGCTGTTCCCAACCACAGCATTGAGAAGAGCTGTTTCCATCTTTAAAGTGTGATTTTATTGCACAGTAACCTTGATCATTCAAAAGATTAACAAGCATTTTTAACATTATGATGAAGAGTCTGCACCAACCCTGCTGATTTGATTCTCTCAAGCATGTGACTGAAAAAAAATTATATAGTTCTATTGGTACACCCTCCACTGAGCCAAAAATTTCTATGGAATATTGTGAAGATTCTTTCTTATCAAAAGCCTCAATATTTTGGGAAATGTGTTGTGATGTTCTGTCTTCATCTTGTCATTGTTACCAGAAGTAATAGCTCTATAGACAATCTTGACCATTTCAGCTGACTTTACACCTGGTAATTCGGACAGTATTTTGTCTTTCAAGCCACTGTCTGGTCAAAACAGGTTTGTAAGTTGTCAGTGTGTTGCTGACCATGTAAACAGTGCTGATGGAGCAGCTGAGGTTTCATCAGAGCCTGATGGACACCCCATTCCCTGGGGAGCTGCCTTGCAGTGGAATAAGAATGCTGGTAGCGGTCTCTAGCACACTGCATATGAACTTTATCAGTGGCATTGGAATACCTGAGCATTATTGCTCTTCAGAGTTTCTGCTGTGCAGTCTTGTAGCCTGTTATAAATTTGAATGAATTCACCATCATTCAGTGATGCTCGCTCTTTTGATTGCAGACAACAAAGTAGGGTAAGAATCTAATCTTGGCTGCAACACCAACTGGCCAGTCCTTTTTTGGCACAAAATGCACTGTTTCCAGTTGATTGTTTCAACTGGCTGTGGACCAAGTTGTGGCAATGCTGGTGGGGCCATGCTAAGTCTCTATTGCTGTCTGAAACATAATAATTACAAAGTGTCGCATAATGCTAATTAAAGGTCTACTAGCAAAAAGCAGTGGTGGTTACATGTTTCACAGAATATGCCTTTGATGAATTAAACCAGTTTCGTCAGGTTCGGTCTTTAGTGTGTAACACTAACATAAATGTGCATGCTGGTTTTACAAGCTTCAGATTTACAGTTACTCTTAAGGTTTACTGTAACAGTTACAGTTATCCCCTATGAACAATTTTCAGCCCCTCTCTGTAACCATCCATTCACAGCAGAGCAGTGACATCAACAGTGGCAGTGGTAGGATAATGTGTGTGGGACAGTAAGCAATGTGTATGTTTTGCAGGTGGGGGGCAATGTTTATGTCTGAATTATCAGCATATTTGGTTTTGCTTGTATATGTCTGTAACTTAGCTTGTGCATCTAAATCTGTGTGTGTGTGTGTGTGTGTGTTTGTGTGCACTCTGGAGTGGGATTAGTATAGTACACAGATCTGATAAGGATTATCCAGTAGCAGTGTGCCAGTCTGGCTAATGACCCAGACCTAATCTGGCTTCAGCTTGTTATTGTAACACCGCTTAACCACACACACACACACACACACACACACACAGATGCTCAGATAATCACACACCCCACATACACTAGAGATGGCAACAACCCGATACCCGGTAAGGGTATCGAGTCAATATCAGCAGAAACTGCTATAACAAAACTAGCCTGAAATGGCACACACTCACACTGGGTGATGTCCAGTTAACTGAATATTTCTTGCTGGGGATAGAAGAGTGTTTGAGTCTTTCTAACTAAAGTGCCTTAATTAAAAATAGGTCCTTTTAAGACTTGGTAATTCTTGGGCTTGACTGTCTAAGCATTGGTGCTATAATTAAGAAATCAAGAGTTCAATCTCCAGGGATGCTGTAGCCATTTGCTGGAAGTCCAAGTAAATATAATTAGCCTCAGTCTCTCGGGGTGGGCATTATGGTCCTCCTTCTCCCCCAGTCAGTGCAATGCTAGTCAGTGTTAGTGTTCTCCTCCA
>JBBPCZ010016296.1:0-14710 GCA_037974445.1 Brycinus macrolepidotus
GTTTTGACTACAGGCTTGGCACGTTTAAGTTGTTGCCTGTAAACTGGAATAAGATGGACCAGGCAGTGATCAGAATGCAACAAAAACTGTTGCTACTAACTACAGACTTTTTACATACTACTGCCACATAGAGATTCCTGTCCCTCAGACCATTTCGACCACCATGGATCACTTGTCTGTGCTGCACCTTTGGCTTGCTCACTAGGGGCTCAGATGCAGATTCTGTAAAGCTGCTTTGTGCTATATGAATAAGTTTTACTTGACTTTTCTACTAATATGCACATCGAAGGGCAGACAGTTATTTCACATCCAGCCTTTAAGGTCTTTGACACAGTCAAGCTTATTAAGTTGGAGTTAATCATCTGGCTTGGTCGATAAGCAACTGTATGTTATTGGCATGGCACTGGAAGTTTATGGAAAACAATATTCAGTTGTAGCATATGTATTGCAACTAGTAAAGGTCGAAAACAGTGCCTTGTGGGACACCATATATTACATCTTTTGGACAGACACATTTTCCTTTACAAACTGATAGCAATGAGTCACTAAGGATCTGAACCAAGAGATGGCCATTTCTGTGATCTCAACCAGGTTTTCTGACCAGTCAAGATAGTGAGGTGTAAAGTGTGAAAGAGATAAAAAGAGATTTTGTTTTTACTATTTTAGGTTATTAAAATAATGTTAATTATCTCCACTTATGATTAGGTTTGACAAAAGGCTTAATTACTGCTAAGATTTAGGCTAATAGCTTATGATACCAAGGCTGAGAGGAAGGCGTTATTATTAATTAAGTAAAAACTGATGGTAAGTAAAACTGTAGTATATAATTAGTTTATCCACAAAACCTTCTATATTTTGATATAGTATAGAAGGTTTTGGGGACAAAATAATTGTAACTAGCTTCATCTGTTGAAATGGGGTAAAAGATTCCAGCCTATCTGCAGTGGTTACACTGTACTCAGTATCTACATTGGTTGTGCAAGGCAGAAGTTTTAAGTGTGCAGTTTGAACTTGTTTAACAGTTTAAATTTTATTATTAAAATAAATCATGAAATCATTGCAGATCAGTGGTAGCTGATAAACTCAGTATCTGTCTGGTTGTTAGCTAATCTTGAAATTGTGCTACATAGTGGTTGATAATTTAAAAATTGTGCCACATAGTAATCTAGAGTTGTTCTGGTTGATTTCAACCAAAGAAGAAAGATGAGGAAGATGACTAAGAAATATATTACCTAACTGAGATTAAAAAGTACTCCCTCAGCACTGGGTCACAATATCCAGCTCTGTAGGACCAGATGGAAAACATATAACTGAAGTGGAGTTTGTACAGGTTAAAGTACAGGTTTGTACAGGTAAGTGATCTGAGATTACTGCAGTCTGGGGAGAATAGCTATGTGTTGACACCAAAGGTCAAAATTAAATTAAATTAAAGTTGTGATAAAAAAATAATGGGACACATTTATTAAGTAAAGCTGATGAGGCTTAAGACAGAAATGCTGTGCTGTGAATCCTGTAACAAAATGAAAAATTTCCAACAATTATTAAATTGTAATGTTCCTTCTTGTTAAAGTCTAGAGCAGCTACACAAATGGTTGCTATCCTGACTCCTAGTCTATTTAAACAAGTACTGTGCACATAATTGTGTCTCTCGTGGGAGTGGCCTCACCTAAGGCAAAATATTGTTTCAGTCAACACCAGTAAGTCATAAAACTAAAATGTAATGTCTAATATTGTGTACATTCTCCTTGTGTCACCAAAACAGCTCTGACACCCTGAAGGCGTGCTGTGGTATCTGGCACCAAGATGTTAGCAGCAGATCCTTTGAGTCAAAGTCAAAGTGAACATCATCTCAACCGCATACAAGTATGCAGAGAGGCGAAATGGCGACGCTCAGGGTCCACATACACATAGTGCAAGACCGTGCTAAGACATATGGGACAATGCCATACAAAAAGTAAGTAGGCAATATGCCTTTAAAATGAAACCACTATAATACTCTAAGTCCTCCAAGCTGCGAGCTGTGGCCTCCATGGAACAGACTAGCTTTTATCAGACTGAGATCTGTGGAATTTGGAGTTAACATGTTGACCTCTGTCATGTTCCTGAACAGTTTTTGCAGTGTCCCAGTCTTTGGAGTGTGGCTGGGCACATTATCCTGCTGAAAGAGGCCCTTGTTTAGGTAGGTGGTATGTGTCTAAGTAACATCCATATGAATGCAGGGACCCAATGCCTCTGCTGGCTTGATGTACACACATGACATACAAGAAAACCTGACCAGGGGTGCTTTGGTAGTGCACAGGGGCCAGAATAAGAATTATGACCATTCTGCGGCAACCCACAGGGTGTCTACAGGTATTAACAAGTTAATTTTAAGACTTTTAAAGACCTTTTTAAGACAATTTGAAATGGAAATACAAACAAAAATGAAACTCTTTCCAAATAAACTGTTGTCATGTGTTGACTTTAGCGATAAGCTCTATAGCCACGTATCTGGTCTCGTCTTTTCCACACAAAAAGCCTCTCCAGAACAGAGTGTGGAGCAGAAATTGGCAATTGGAGTCTGCTGGTAGGCGTTTGGATATTCTCTGTGCTTCCTGCCCTGCATGTGCGATTCCACTGCCTTGATTTCTACTGTCCTGAGCCTGAAATTCCTCCAACAAACACTACAATTTGCTTCGTAAGCATTTCTATGCACTGGCTTTAACCACCAGGTGTAATCATAATTTTCAAGCCATTTGTCACAAAACCTGCATTTTCCCATTTTACTAAACTTGCTAGAAAAGGGCTTCCACCAGTTGACAGCTGCCGCTGTAATTATATAATCAATGTTCTTCACTTGACATTTCAGTGGTTTTAATGTTGTGACTGATCAGTGTAATTCGTTTCTGACACTATCAAAAATCAACACAAATTTATCATGACAGCCTTACTATAAGCAGTGGAAACTCGTTGAAATAGTTTGATATTGATTAGGTTGCTAGAACACACTTTTTTAACAACATGGCACACATGTACAAAAATAAAGGAGGAAAAAAATGGGTGAGACAGTATTTATCATGTAAAACAAATAAACAGGAGAAAAGAGCATCGTCCTACCTGCACTGAGGATAGGAACTTGTAAGATTTTAATCATACCGATGCAATTCTGCTTATCAGTCTGATTCTCTATCAGTTCCTGATCAAAAAAGGCCTACACAGGTTTTCAATGTGAAAGCAGCTGTTTTATTATCTGTCTGAAAATGATGAGTGTGATCACAGTATAGAATGCCTGCCTAATTACATGAACAAGTTTTAAAAAAAAAAAAAAAAAAAAGGGAAAAAGAAAAAAAAAAACTTTTCTTAAAAGGATAAAAAATGGAAAAATGTAAATTTTTATTAAACATCATACATTTTTATAAGATAAGTACTTTCTCTTATCTTCTGCTATGAATTTCATGCAATATCAATCAAACTACAGTTGGCTTGTTTTGAGCAAGTTAAAATAAAATAACAGGTAACTTACAACATTACACTTCATTGGTTTTTAAATTAAAAGCTCATTGCAGAACTCAGTGAGGTTAAAATCAACCTTTTTGTTTCTAAAGTTTTAGACTTGAACTGCAGTGTTACTTTGTTCCTTGTGGAATAAAAAGTCCAGATGTATGACCAATTCTGAGTCTGAATTTGTACCAAACATCCTTTATTTGCTATATGAATAAGTGATGTTATCTGCTCTGAAGGAGATAACATCACAGACTCTTAGGGTTAAGATGATCTTGAGCCAGTTACACAGAAATTCCCTTTCATACAGACATAATCACCTGACTTGAATACTGTGCGTAGATTTGTTGAATTAATTTATCAGGTTGATTTCAAGAACAGCACTGCTTGTTTTCAACTATAAATGTAAATTTGCACTGCCTTGCAAGACAATAACAGTATTTTGTGACAAAATATATTTAAGATTCATAATGTGCTGTGTATTATTTTTTTTAAGGATGGCCGTTAACATTGTTCTATATTTTTTAAAAGTGTAAGTGTAAAGTGACCATTTGTCATATGTGAACACACCACAGCACACTGTGAACAGCATAAAATTCTCTCTCTGCATTTAACCCATTCACCAGCCAGGAACACAGCGCCCAGGGAGCAGTGTATGGGAACGGTATCTTGTTCAAGGGTACCTCAGAGGTGCCACTATCAGTCCTGGGACTCGAACCCATGACCTTCTGATCACAGGGCCAACTCCCTAAGCACTAGGCCACCAGCTGCCCCGATAGAAAAAAGTAACAGTGAGCTGCCCATCAGCTCAGGAGGAAAGAAGGCAAGCCAATGGAAATGCATGGAAACCTTGGGTCCTACCTAAACATTGCTACTGACCTAGTGCGCCCTTTCATGACAACAGTATTGCCTGATGCCACTTTTGTTCAGGAATGGCTTGAGGAATATGACAGAGTTCAAGGCACTTACTTAGCCTTCAAATTCCCTAGATAAAATGGGATAAAATGGTGTAAAATCTTGCATAAAATGGGACCTTTGCCAGTGCCAATGATTGTGGGCTGCAGCATTAAAAAAACTTGTTTGGTAAAGCTAAGCCTCCCCTCTCAAGTGGTACCTGGAGTATTTTGATTTTTGAGTATTTTGAACTTGGGACTCTTACAGTCCTGAAAATGCTGTCTAAATTGGTTATTACTTTTCCTACACTGCCATAATAAGACATTTTATTAATTCTCCCCATCTACAAAATATCATTTCACAGGTACATATCACCCCTAACCGACTTATCAATAGGGGCAAAATTAGGTTTCTATTAATCATGTAAATCTGCTGACTGTAGCCTTGCAGACTCTAGTAATTTGGGTAGTAGAGAGATATATGATAAATTTAAGATCTCATCCAAGAAAGATTTTCTTGCATCACCAGCAGGATCACATTCTGTAGAACATGAATCAGGATTCCATCCATCCATCCATCCATCCATCCATCCAATTAACTGAATTCTAGGGCTGATTACCCTCCACATGTTGAATAATCCTAAATGATAGTTACTTTAGTCCAGCTGTCTTTTTTGTCTCAGCTAATAGAAGTATAAATCATAGGAGTATAAAGTGCAGAAAATGTACAGAGCAAATCAGAGTAAAAAAAAAAGGGCTTATAGGTATTAGGAGCATAAACAATCACGCTATTGTTTTCTTTTTATTATTCTTTTATAGCCAAAATAGGTGCCGCTTCTCGTTCAAGCTCGTGTTGAATTTCGGGACCGCTCCAATGTCAAAACGTCCATTAATATCCGGTGCAGTGTGCTTGTATAAAACTTTGTGATTGGTTGATCAGGGGCCCGAGTAAAAACTGGTCGAGAGACAATTGAAATGTCTGACAAAGTGTCGTACGGATGCCCAAGACAGACAAAAAGATGAAACGCAAAGAAATAAACACGGAGCAAAACACACAGCATACTCATAAAACGGACTTCCAGGCACTAAAGCTGAGGTCAGTTATACAAAAAAAGACCCGTGAATGCTGCTACATGTTCATAGGTTCCCATAAAAGGCTCAGTAAAAGCCATCCCAGTGGAACAGCGGGTAGCACAACCGTTTCTGAACCAAAACATTGTGAGTTCGAGACTGCCTGGGAAGCACTCTTTTAAACACAAACTTTTTTTGCCCATAAAACCAATGTTTGGGTGTCTCCAAACACCGCTTTTATAGCAACCAAGCAATCACACTTCATATTTTCTTGCGGAAATGCATTTTCTAGTTCCTGGTTTCTCTAGTTTCTAGTGTATGTTCCTTGAACAGAAAAGCTGATATAAACACAAATTGCCCTGCATCATCCTTACCCACTTCTTCCAAAGTAAATAATTTTTATGTATGAGAATTCATTAAGAAAATACAAACGATTGAGTCTCGGGAACAGACACAGGAGGCGGCACTTGAATATACATGGCTAGGTAGCATTTTCAGGTTCCCTCTAATGTCTGACACAGTCTTTCATACTGGTATGTATGTTTCTTTTTGGCTGATTTGAGTCTTTCAAAGTGTATCCTAAATATTCAGTGAAAGTCACTGTTGTCTGTGGCTACAAGGTAGTTAAAAATAATTAGCAAGCTGCATGGCCATTTCAACAACTCTGAAAATAACACCAAGCATGCACCATATGGCCCCTACAAGAGCTTGAATCCTCCCACTCGTTAAATAGCCCTATTCAGACAGAATTAAATTATCATCATGTCCCCTTGGGAAACACATGCCCGTTATTATAGCCTTGCAAAGGTCCTTGACCACTGCTGCTCGTGATATTTAGTCTAAAAAGAAAACTGAAGCCATTGTTCTGTGCCTTTTCACTCAACAATGTGCTGCATCTCCAAAATTGAGGCTGGACACATACATGAGAAAAAGTGTTATCTGACCATGTTGTGCTAATGTTATATTGATTTTTTGTGTAAAACATCCCAACCAATAGAACTGAAATACCAGAAAAAAGGTATTTTTCTTAGTCAGTGGTGGTTGGTTCTAAGAAGGAATGTGAGGGCTGACATTATGTGAAGAACTGTATAGTCTAAAAACTGTTATGATCAGAAAACATATTTAGGACAAAATGATTACATTTTTAGTGATTGGCATCATCATTACTGTAATGAGTATATGTCCGTGGCCAGTCAGTCTAGAGTTGGCCACATTCTGATTTTTATTTTCTGAAAAATAAGGGATACTGCAGATACATTCCCATTAAGTCAGTACTGAAGTTGTACATTTTTTGGTTTTGTGGAGTCCAAGTGTTAATGAACAACACAGCGAACAGCATAACCTTTTTCTGTAAATGTATATTGTGGTAAATACGTGGCTGTGTATTCTGGATTATAAACTGTCTGGTGCAAGTGCCTGTTTGTCGCCGTATGTTGGGAACTAAGGACAGCCTGTACCAGAAATGTTTGCTCTTCCTGTTTGACCAAATTTTAACTACCACTGAGCACTTTGTAAGACAAATAAAATCTATTTTGTAAGATACATTTTTTTTTTATTGGGGGTGGGGGGCTCTAACTTTATGGAAAGTTAACTGAGAACTATCTTTGTCACAGCAACATTTTTAACAAGAGATTTACCGAATAAACAGTAAGATTTACCTTTATAAACAATGAGGCTTCCCAATACATCCAAACTGCATCTCTGAACCTTGCAGTATCCAACAAGATGAGGAACGGTCCCAACTTTTGCAAAAGTGTCAGTGTGATGATCAACACACATCCTCAGAAGTGATATGACTGAAGAAGTGATCAGATGAATTGGAATATTGTCCAAGGGTTTCTGTCCAAAGGAAAACATAGAATATTTTCAGAAATGGTTTTGTTAATGTGTTTGTTTCAGACTTTCTTCCCTTTGTTCTTTTTCTTAATTGCCTGAACGAGCAATTGACTTCTTCCTTTAAAATTGCAAATATCTGATGCAAGAGTTGTGCATGAGGTTAACAGGGCACTGAAATTTGGAAAAGAGTAATTACTGCATTGACAAGTAAAGCTCATCGTTTCCTTTGGTTGTCATGATCCATAGTTATTATAAAACATTTTCTTGCTCTACATTTTATAAGATATTAGCAGTCAGAGTCACATCAGCACCACTCCACTGGGCAACCTACCATGCATACAAGATGTGCTATACTGGACAGACTTTGGGTAAGCAGGGAGATACAGGAGATTCTTTGGAGTGGCTGTTTCTCCAAGAGTGAATCCCAATCATCTAGATTACAAAACAACACAGAATATTCTCAAAGATTTGTGTTAAAATACAGAGTACATAGGCTGACTCTCATCATAGTTTGATCTGTGCATTTGTGTGCAGTAAGTGTTTGTCTATTTATACAGGCCATAAACTATAAATAGATCAACAGACTGGTTGGAATCTGTTCAGTGATCATGGGATGCTAGCTGTTAAGATACACTATATGGCCAAATGTATGTGTACACCTGACCATCACACCTATATGAGCTTACTGACTATCCCTTTCCAAAACCATGAACATTAATATAGAGTTGCCCCCATATAATTCTGTAAAAGTTTCTTTGTATGCTGTAGCATTAACACTACTCTTCACTGGAACTAATGGGCTGAGCCCAAACCCTGAAAAACAGCCTCCGGCCTACTATCTCTCCAACACCAAACTTTATTTTTTGCCCTATACATTCCATTAGGCAGCATTCTCCTGGCATCTACCAGATTGCCAGATAATGAAGAACGATTCACCACTCCAGATAACACATTCTCACTGCTTTAGAGCCCAGCTGATGCTTGGAGGAGGGCCTATCGCATACTTTCTGCAATTTAGCACATGGGTATAAAAGACTTTGTTTCCGCACCTGGCCCATGAGACTGAAGAGAAGATGCAGTGCTACATAGAAGAGGAAAGAGGATGACATCTGCTGCTTTCCTTTTTAAAGTCTCAGGACTAAAGGAAGAAGGAAAAAAAAAGAGTACATGAGGTCAACAGCACCAGGACTAACTAGAAGTGAATTTTTAAAAATTAAATAATTTAATGGGTTTCTTCTTTAATCACCAGTTCGGTAGTTGCAGGATTAGTGCAGCACACTTCACAGATTCATTTGGATTTCTTAAACACAACATTCTGTCCATCAGTGCTCCCACTCTACACTCTGGTTTGAAGAAAAGATGACTCCTGTTATTCAAAGAAAGCATACACAAGAACCACATTAAATGTGAATACATGTAAAATATAAACATATAAAAATGTTTATGTAGAACATGACATGACTGAGAACACGGTGAAGGTGACTGAGAAGATTAAAAACATTTTGCAGACAGTTAACCAGTGAAAAGTCAGGGAAGCATATTTAGAGAGAAATAGTGGGAAGTGGCTGCTGCACATCTGAGACAAAGCTGCAGACATTGAAAAACCAAATGTATTGCTGAATGTTTGATGCAATGTGCGCACTATTAGAGTGGCAGAGCATACAGATAGGCACAAACCTTTTTTTTTTTTTTTTTTAAATGTGGATGCCTGAATATCTTGAAAAAGCCTGTACGAGTAAAACTAGACTAAGTAGCACAGCATTTCACTTGCCAAAGATTGTCACATTTACTTCTGTCAATCCATTTCTGATAATGTAATGACACTATATTTTAAAACAACAGATGCATCATTTACATACAGATAAAGACACCTGTTAAAATCATTCTCTAAAGACTTCAAAGCATTCTATGAACTAATTTTTTTTTTACGGGAAACTAGTAAGGCATACGCCAGAGGCCTATTCATATCATAAACAGTCACTTAAAAAAGTATGGTTCAAATAGTTCATAAGTTGAGATGTGGTCCTGCTTGGTTGATTAGGCTGAGATTAGGCTAATTTGGAAAACAACCTCGAGATAACTTAATACCTTCATTCATAATAACGGCCCTTTTCTATTTAAGTCGTTCTCAGCTAAGCAACTACTGATTAAACATCAGCAAACATCTCAGCTAACCACAGCTAAACATAGCTCCACAGAACATTCAAGAGATTATTGTAACCACTTAGAGTATTTTTCCATGGAAGACGTAGACTAAAGAAGTTTTTACACAGCCACCGTCTGAACACATGTAACACTTTTGGCACATCAAGATAATCTTTCAATATGGGAAATCAGAAAGCCTGCACCAATGGCGAAACTGTTGTGCACCTAAGCAAGCCTGAAGAAGACTTAAACGTTGACTCTAAAGGACCTTCTCAGGCTTTCCCAAACTAAACCCAGAACTAAGCTCAATCTGGGACATTGTGACCTGCCTTAAAGATGTGGTCTCTCGTCTCTCTCAACACAAAAACAGTCAGTCAATCCTCAATGTGAGTGAGGTGGGAGGTAGAACTAACAAATCTATGGTTACATGCAACATACTGACTTGTCAGCATGTAACAAATTTTCCACAGCTTGCAGCTAATTGCCCAACTGTTTTTAGTCTATCATGAATCAATTCTATTCTTCATTTAGTCCTTAGTCTATATATGGAATGCAAGTGTCAAAAACAACCTGCTGTAAATCTTGAGACTCGGCGTCGTGCATGTTTCCCTCACACAAAATGCTGGGTGAATAAGTAGGGGGGCACCAAATGACTGATTTTTAATAGAATGGTTCCGGCGCCCATGGCCATCTAAAAAAACTCTTGGTCTGGATGGGTACTACAAGAGCTACAAGAACTTCTGGCCTCAAACTGAGCCTCTTTTTATGCCCATGCTCACAGACATTTTTGAAAATGGAACCATTACATAATATTACATTATATTAATTTGGCAGACGCTTTTATCCAAAGCGACTTGCAATACGAGGAAACACCTAAGTTTTACGACAGTGTGAGAACCAGAGGAGTTAAAGGAGAGTGCTAAAATCTGTATGTAGGGACTGGTGCAAGAAGATAGATAATGCATCAGGAGAGGAGATGCTCTCTGGACAGATGAGTCTTCAGGAGATTTTTGAAGATAGAGAGGGATTCTGCTGGAAACAATATGGTATACAAGTTTCAAAACCTGTTTAATGGCGGTTGATTGAAATTCCAAAACAGGATATTTACAGACATCTACAAATACGCACTTAATTATCTCTCTGGAGAGCACAGGACAGTATGACAGAATAAAAGAGATTTTGGGAAGCCCCAAGACACTGAAAGGAAAAATTTCATTGATCAGTAGTGTCCTGTTAGACTATGACGGTTCTTCCTTGATTCCACTTAAGACTGCGCAGCAAAAGGACTCAGGATGTGATCTTAGTCAAAACGTTTGTTTCATAGTCCTGTAATGAAGCAGCAGAGTTATTTATTTATAGGATGTATCTCACTCCACTTTGTTTGAGGAAGATATTTCCTGATTTATCCTCCAAATTATATAGCTGTAAAACATGCACCGGATCTTTGATCCATGTCTTTTGGAAATGTAGAAAGTTATAACATTTTTGGAAATATGTACATGACCAGGCTATCAAGACTTTGGAAATACCATCGGATATTAATATTACGGTAATGATGGGTCCAGGATACTAAACCCCATATAAGCTAAGAGAGTTAGGATAACATCCTACACAGAGAAGAAATGCATCCGGCTCAAATGGAATCAGGAAAGCTCCCTCAACATTTAACCTGTTCAACAATATTCTAAATGAAACACGGCGACTGAAGTAGCGCACAGTTTTTAAAAAGACAGGGAGGAGATTTTCTTAAGAACATGGAAACTTATGGAACTCTAACCACCTATCTGACCTGGTCTGGATTACATAAAAAGTCATATTTGCACTTTAATTTTGTCCCACCCCTCCCCATCTTCCTTGATTTTGTATTGTTGAATGATGGAAATGAAAAATAAAAAAAGGCCTTAATATAAACAGTTTCTGGATTTGAAAAATGCTATGCATGTGTAACAAGAACATACCTTGCAGCAGCTTGAAGAACTGCCATGACAGGCTGAGTTAAAGAGTCATCCTGCAGGTTTGCTAGTACCTCCAGAGGTTCCAGAACACATTTCCAGAGCATTCCCTTCAGAGGTTCTTCACACTTGGCAAGAGCTACAGTCAGCAACCTTAAACCTGAGAGGATAACAGCCTGTTCCTCTGAGGCTAATGACTTAGCCACATGGCTCATTACCTCTGCTGAAATGGAGTTCCAGTCTGTGCTGAGAGGAGGGCACCTTTGTGCCTCAATCACAGTATTATTACTTGAGACTTTCAACATGATGAAATTCAAAATGTGTGCTAAAATTTCACTGGTCAAAGAGCCAACGAAGAGGCTTTCATCATTTTGTAGACTGAGGACCATCTTAATGAGCCCTGTGGGAAAAACACATTAAAATAAGTAAGGAATACATTTTCAATTTCCATAAAGAAACAGGAAAAAAAACACAAAGCAAAAAACATATCAACAACATAGCAAATAAGCAAAATCATTGTGGTGGAAAATGGTAACTGTAGTAACATAAAATATTTGCTTTATATATTTCTTCTAAAAGCATGTTGATATTTGAACAATAGTTTAGTTATTTTAATTAAGCCTTTCTTTAGGTGACCTAATGCCAACACTAATGCCCCATCAATCCCTACAGAAAAACTTGGCTAAATGAAATGATTAGACAAGAGTTTCCAAATAATTTTAATCTAACATTTGCAAACAGGTAGATATAACTGCACACATAATATTACTGTCTTCAGCATACAAATTTAGTGGATATGTTGTATTGGGAGTACTCTATTTAAGCCAGCAATACACAGTTCAGGAGCGGTGAAACAATCAAACAATCAAGTAAACAGAACAGTTTTTAAAGGATTGTTCATTTATATAACGAAAAAGTTATATCACCAACTGGCCTTGTGTGAAATGGGAACTGCCGATAATTTCAATTTGCAGTGAACAAACGTGAAATAAAATGGCCAGAGAATGCTGTGTACATAAAAGCCAGTTTTGTTTCCCCAGTGCACAGCCAGAGATAGCCTACTAACTTATTCACAGAGTGTGTAATGATTAGTGCTATAATGGTAACTAGTGATAAATCTCAAAGCTGAATGATATATTGGATCTAATTTGAGGTTACTAGTAGACACAGGTTAGATATCACATCAACATAATCAAGAATAGCCTCAACAATCCTTTTCCTACTGTGCATCGGGAGACCAAGCATTTGCCTTAATTTATTCACAATCTTACTGATATGACATGACATATGACATCCAGCCATTTGTCAAAGTATTTCAGTCACAATACAGACAAATAAGTCTATTTATTATCATGATACCACAGGTCCCTCTTTAATTTATCTGTAGGAAACAACTTGCAAACTAGTCCTAAATCTACACAACTAGTTCTACACTAAATTGTCTCAGGTTCTCCTATTGGCATTTCTGACCATCTCTACATTTAAATTAATTTACCTTTCCATAAACCATGCAAGAAGCGATGATATCTGAAATCTGACAAGCCTTCTTTCTCTTCTGACATGCATCAGTTTCCTTTATCTGATTCCATGAACCTTTCTTGTTCTGTCAAGATCCTGTCCCTATATAATTTCTGCAGCCATGGATGAATTTGTACCTGTTAAGGTCAGGGCTGCACTTGCCTCTCACTTCTCACCTTGGGTTACCCCTAAGCAAAGTCCATGAAATTTGCATGCAGGCACCTTGAGTGGCATTATAAAAAACAGGTCTCATATGCAAGCATATAGTGACCACATGCTGAAATCTGCCATTAATCTGCCATTAATGATGCTACCTGACTTCTGTCATTAATAAAACCAGCTGTATCCTGACCTAGAATCCTATTTGTCGCTGTAAACAAACTCATCTCCCCAACACCTCTTCTTTCTGGTTCTATTGAGCTATGTGACTCATTTCTTCACTTTTTTCCAAAATAATATATATGCAATATAATAACAGACATAATAACAGCAACCGCTTCCCACACCTAAGCAACCACCTTGTATACCATAGCAACCACATAGAAACTCCCTAGGAAACAGGTCCTACACCATATCAACTGCATAGAAAGCACTTAGCAACCACCTCCTACACGTAGAAACTACTAGAAACCAACTAAGACACCATAGCAACCACCTTTTATACCTTAGCAACCACTGACAAACTCCCTAGCAACCACCTCCTCCACCACAGCAAGTGCCTAAAAACTACTTGGCAACCACCTCCTACACCAAAGCAACCAACTAGCAAAACCCTAACAATCACATTGTATACCATAGCAACCATGACAATCTCCCTAACAACTACCTCCTACACCACAGCAACTACCTAGAAACTACTTAGCAACCACCTCCTACACCATAGCAACTACCTAGAAACTACTTAGCAACCACCTAACAACACCCTAGCTACCACTTTGTATACCATAGCAAGTACCCAGAGGTGCGCCACAATTAGTGGCAATGGAGAGGTAAAAGGGATGGATGAAAGGCAAGCAAACGAGGAGTGTGGGTCATACCTGATATGTATGTGATGGACGAGTTGCCCTGAGGTGCCATATGAAGCTTTGTGGATGTATGGTGAAGTATTAATGAGCAGAACTCCATTCATTTAAATGTTGTTAACTTACTTCCGGCGCCCCCAGTGAGTGGCAGCCTGTTACGGCAGCTCTGCTAATTTTTGAGCTTCATTCTTTATTTTCCTATTTTTAATTCTCTTTACTTTTAATTTAATTTCTAGTTAGTAAAATCCGACACCATGTACCATGTTAGTTTTGGCCATTTTTGTTTTGTATTTTTTACTTTCTTCGCCCGTGTTTGGAGACCCAGCGCGTGGCTATTTTGTTTACACATCAGATCAGCTCTTACTGCTCCGCCCCGCAGCGGTGCTACCGGCGGACAGACCCGACATTCCCAGCGAGCTGAGGAGGAAGAGACAGGGGTGTCGCACTGGGAGGAAGCATCGTTGCCCGAGAAGGAGACGATACAGACCAGCTCTTCCATCATTATGCAGGTGGACAGGACGGGGGAGAGCGGTAAGAGGAAAGGCAGGGATTGGCAGTGTTTGTCAATGTGGTGTAATCCTGGGCACATCACTGTGAAAGAACTCTGCAGTAGAGACACTGAGCTGTTAGCCGTTAGCATGTGCCCGTACTACCTCCCCAGGGAATTCTCGCATCTTATTGTGATAATGTCCCCCCCCCTTGGCCAACGCGGAGGTAGCCTGTGACTCTCTCCACTCTGTGGTCAGCAGACTGCAGACACAGCATTCCCAGGCCATGTTCATAATATCGGGTG
>JBBPCZ010016317.1:0-14710 GCA_037974445.1 Brycinus macrolepidotus
AAACATTTGCGCTTTGGGGCAAATTTTCTTGTGCGATTAAATGCGATTAATCAAGATTAATTAATTACAAAGCCTCTCATTAATTAGATTTTTTTTTTTAATCGAGTCCCACCCCTACTTCCAACACATCTGAGGACTTTCTGTAGGCCACCACACAGATTGTAAAAAAGTTGAATATTTGGGTAAGAATCATTACAGATAATGAAAATCTTTTTCATGAGTCACCGATCAAAATGATTCATGGTGGCAGCAGAAGGCTGCAGCATGCCACCTTATAAACACACATACATGCATGCGCACTCTCGCTCACTCTTCCACCAACACTCTGGGGAACTGCAGTGACCCAGCAATAACACAGGAATAACTCTGCTTCAGGAGTTACATTTTCTCCAGACAAAACACTCCTCACCTGCTCTACCTTCTCTTTTCCTGCCTCTCTCTCTCTCTCTTTCACACATACACACACACACACACACACACACACACCAAAAGAACTGTTTTACGCCGCTGTAAGCCAGCAAGCGTGGCATTCTCTCCTTTATTCCTCTGACTGCGGCCGGGCAAGCAAATGAGCGTAAGAGAAAGAAAGCAGGAAAGGGTTTAAATTGAGTGCCGTGCACTTTTCACTCTGATGCTTTTCGTCACACCTCGGGGTAAAGGGAGGGATTAACGGGCAGCTTAATTTAACACCATTAATTTGGCTTTTGATGCTCGGCAAGCGACTGTGAGGCTGATATTCCTCCTCCACGGCCCACGGCCCCTGGGAACATCCCCCTGCTACCCAGCGAAATCCGCGCTGTACAGTCATTACCCACCAAGATGGTCAGCATGTTTAGAAGGCGAAGGCTGACACACTTACATGCTTCTGAAATCCATCCTGCAACTGGCCATAATGGAGGGGACACAGTGGGACACATCCTCCTTCATAATATTTCTTGACCTCCTTATAAGGCCAAATGGTAATGAAAAACAAAAAACAGAAAATGCATTCCATGGGACAATTCATGGGTCTTCAGCCTTGTAACAGATGCAGTAAAGAGTGATATAAACAGGTGGCGCACAGTTTAATGTAAGTAGTGACCACTAACAATCCCATTGGACTCCAGATCAGGTCATTTTTTGGCAAAACTTCGGTAAATCAGGGCTTTAAGAGTTTAATATTGTCTAATGTAATATATAATCTATGTAATTTGAAACCACCAATCTGTCTTTACGACATTTATTCAATGCTTTATTCAGATTATTTTTTATATCAGATTATTTTAGTTGCTCAGGATTGTAAATCCATGGTGCAAAAACTTGCACTACATGTAATTGTACATTTTGGCAGTCCTGATTGGTGATTTCAAATAACGTAAATTATATTTTACTTTGACAATATTAAACTCTTGAAGCCCTGATTTACCAAAGTTTTGCCAAGAATATGACCTGATCTGGAATCCTTGAGTGCGATTCGTTGTTAGTGGTCACTACTTATGTTAAACTGTGCGCCGCCTGTTTATATCACTCTTTTCATTTGGCGGATGGCGAGATGTGATGAATTTCTTTTATTTTTTTCAATACATTTTTTTATGTCATTAAAACAGACTTCCATATGAAATTAAATTATCTGGACTACTCCCGGAGTCCTTTTTTTTTCTCACTCCTCCTTTTTTTCTCACTCCTCACTCAATACTTTAACTGGCAATTGAGACCAGTTAGCGAGTATAAAAGCCTTAAACATTATTTTCTGCTCCTTTTGGCACTTCATCTGTGTAATTATCCTTCGTAAATTGCCCACAATAAATACCCAACAACTGCTGCCACAATCTACTGTGCTGCACATGCAAATTAGAACTCGTCATTTGTGATCTTAGTAAATGAGGGACTGACACTCATAAGACCCTCGGTCTGGTTGATTTGAGCCTGCTTTCGTCCCTCTAGATGGTCGGCTTTTGAAGAGGAATGCACTGATGTGTCAGCGGTTGGTCCCCCAAAGGCCTAACCTACAGAATGCTCAGTGTGTAAAAGTGTCAGGGGTTTCGCGGTACAAAGTAAGACATTAGCAGAATAACTTCCAGTCTGTGACGAAGTAGTGTGCCGTATTACTGTTAACATTCTTATTATCACATTACAGGTACTGGCTTTATGTTGCACTGGCTGGTTTCTGGATTAAACAGCTTTTAGGCTGTAATTGTAATTTAGTAAACCAATCTCTTCAGAGTAGAGGCAGGTATAATGACTTGCCTTTTAAATGATGTTTATTGTGATTGGCTCTTTCTTTCTAAGTAAAGACCTGAAGGGACACTGGGGTTTTCTTGTACTTTCCAGGTGGTACAGATGTGTGTGGGTTTTACAGTAAAGTAACAAGTAGTGAGATGACTTTTTCCAGGAAGTAATTAGTAAAGTAATCCCACTACAGGGAGAGGCCATTAGCAAATTTAGATTTGATTGATTGCTTTTTCCGAGTAGCAACCCCAAAACTGCTCTGTAACGAGTTGCCAAGGTAACACTGACTTGCTAGATGACATTATGAGTACAGTGGTACCCCGCATAACGAATGCAATCCGTTCAAGTGGCGCATTTGTTATGCGGGGAGTTCGTTGTGCGAAACACAATTTCCCATAGACTTCTATGGGAAATCGTGTAATCCGTTCCAGGTCACCGCAAAAAATCGAGAAAATTACTAAAAAATGAAGACATAGCACTTTTAATGAGGGGAAAAACTAGTAAAACACTCACCAAAGCAGGGAATGATGTTAGGTGTTGATGAGGTGAGATGGAGGTGGGATGAGGAGGACACACACACAGACCTTCAATTTTAACCACCAGTAAACACACAGACACCAAAAACACATCAAAACAGGAAAAAAAATGACACTAATAGGGAGATACAACACAACATGATGCTTTTTCTTCATATGAGACACATTCAGGCATTTTTTTTAACGTAAACCTCACATGCGACGTGCAGTTCATTGTGCGAAACGCATTCGTTCTGCGAGTCACGCAAGCGTTCTCGGCAGTGTTCGTAAAGGCGGAACGTTCGTTCTGTAGAGCGTTCGTTAAGCGGCGTACCACTGCATATATTCTAGCTCCGCCCCTTTTTTGTTGTCCTCCCCAGTCTTAAAGCAACAGTTACGCCCATGACCCTGCAATCTGCTGCCGGTGTCAGGCAAGCCTATCGACCTGTCAGAACAGAGTTTTCTCCTGGCTCTCGCTCACCGCTTGTCATTTTTCATCTCTCCATCACCTCTGTCAAGTTTGGGGGGTGGGGTGGGTAGTAGGTGGGTGCTGGTGTGTACCTGTCAGAACGTTACCTCCGAATGACCTCGCTGGATCATATCAATGCTTTCATCCGCTGTTCTGCACACTCCCCTCACCCAGCCCCCGTCCCCGTCCTCCCCCTTTCTCTCTCTCGCTATCCCCCCCCCTCTCTGGGGTATGGGTTGTTGTGTGTGTGTGTGTGTGTGTGTGTGCGCGCGTGTGTGTGCAAGGATAAGCCTTCATGAGTACGCACTAGTCAAAAAAAGTGCAAACTACTGAGAATAGTTTGATTTTTTTGCTGCACTGTGAACGGTGCTTTAAATTATTCAAAGCTTTCTAGTAACATGTAGGCCTGCTGATAACACTGCTACAAGAAACCCGCTGTCGAAGAATCAAAACATGGCATATGGTGGGTTACTGTATTATTAATCCCCTCATAACTATTCAAACGCACAGATCGTGCAGTACTTCCAAGCAAACAGAGGAAATTCTTGCTCTGACCGCTCTTGTTTTCATAGTACTACAAAAATATGCTGTATGATGTCCGTTCCCCACACTGAAACATGACATTACTATTCATACCGTATTTTTGTAAAAGCGCCTCACACCATCCACTGTGATTAACCGCTCATCACATTTGCCTCACCTGGACTGGTGTCTGATGTATCATTTAGTGACTTTTGTTTCCTTTACAGACTTGCCATATTACAGCTATTACAATACCAGAGTGTTGACTTTGAAACCAGCACCAAGTGCTGCACTGTCTGATACGAAATGATGCTACTGCAAAAAAATTGAAAACATGTCATCATCAGAACAAGTAACTAACGGTGATTACATGAGGTTACACAGTACAGGCAAACATTCATCACACTGCATATAGTCTAACATTTATCACACTTTAAAACAAAACAATACAGCCTAGTGCCCATCACTATAATTAAAAGGAATAGAATAGAGTTTAATGCCCATCACACTATGATTAAAACAAGTAGAAAACAGCTTAATGTTTATTACACTATGGTTAAAGCAAACAGGAAACAGCCTACAATACAAAACTTTTTGCGTTTTAAACAAAGTTAAAAGAGCCTAATATTCAGAGCATTGAGTTTTTAAAACAAATCTAAAATGATGTCATTTTGACTGATATGCTCTGATCAGCCACAGCACTAAAACCCCCTTCCTAATATTGAGTGAATGCTTGCTTGTGCCATCAGAACAGCTCTGAACCATCAAGGCATGGATCACCAGCAGATCCTTTAAGTCCTGTAAGTTGTGAGGTGGGGCCTCCATGGATCAAACTAGTTTGTCCAGCGCATCTCACAGATCAGATTTGGAGGTCAAGTCTTGAAACCTTTGTTTTGTTGGATCACTTTTGGTAGGTACCAAACACTGCATACAGGGAACACCCCACAACCTGCTGGTTTAGAGAAGCTCTGACCCAGTCATATAGCCATCACAATCTGGCCCTTGGTTCAGATCCTTATACTTGCCCATTTTTCCTGCTTCCAGCACATCGGCTGCAGGAACCCCCCCCCCCTGCAGTTTTCCAATGTACATCTTTTCTTATGCAGTTTTCCTGAATGTATTAAACTATTTTATGTGATAAACCAAGGCAACAGACAGCTAGACTACTGCTGCCCACCCACTTTTATTTATTTTTTATTCTGAATGTTTGTGTGTTTGTGAAGTTTCTTCTTGTCCTCTTATTCTGCCAATTTTCACAATTATGCGAGTCCATTTTCAGTAGTTTCTTCTGTCTCATGGTGTTTCATCTTATTACATAAAATAAGTTCAAAGTTAATTGCATCTCAACCCAAAGTTATCAACATAAATGGTTCTCAACCACCATTCTGTGGACTAGTTCATAGCTCGTTTGATAATGGGTATGCTATTTTATTATTTACATTCTTGTAATGAATATTATTAAACTAGTATTGGTATGTCTAGTTGTGTAATATGAAGGCCTCAGACAATTAGTAAAATTTTAAGGATCTTTTGTCTTTAATGTTTCAATTAATGTTTGTTACTGTGAGTGTTGGTTTGTGTTAATAATAGACTGAGAAGTTTGCTGTACATTTTATTCTTAGATAAATTTTTAATTTTTTAAATGTTACATAAATATTTAAAGACAAAATGATTTTTAAAGATAGACCAAACCATATCTGTCACGAGGCGGTACCAGTGAGAGTCGGAGGCACAGCTGCGGATTTCCATGGTGACTTTATTTAGGTTAACACAAGAAAACACGAGGGCCAAAACTCAAACAAAGTGCAAATACAAATAAGACTGGTACAACCTTGGGGAGTGTGAGGGGGTGGACAGACACCCAAACTGAATAGAGGGGACACTTAAATCCCAACACCAATACAGGCAAGAACCAATCACACTCAGACATCACTTATTACTACATCCCCGGCCAGCTGTGAACCCTTACTGATGAGCCGGCCGGAGAACACACACACCCGTGTCAAATTAAAGGTTCCATCTGGTGGCCTCTAGCGGCCACCGACCGGGACGTTACAATATCAGTGAAACAGTAAATCTGTAAAGTCTATATCTGTATATCATTTTGAAGGAGCCTAAAAAAATTGCCGTGTATTGGCTGCTGAATTTTGACTGGCTATTGGGAGCCATTTTGTGAGCCACTCTAGGAGATGTAGCCAAATATAAATGTAGCCAAGAGTAAACATACCAAATTTCAGAATTTTTGCTTGAATGGGCAAGCTTCCAAAAAATGTGGTTATGATGCAGTATGTCACATTTTGTGAAGTTTGAACCTATCATAAGGTATTGGCTAGTGAAGCACCAGATTATTTCATTGATGTTATTCAGTACTGCCTTTTTGTGATAAAAATCCCAGATCTGACCCTTGACACTCATTTTTGTTGCACTGAAATGACAATTTCCTCAAGAATGCAAACTGACTACTGGTTTACGACTACTGGTCTTCTCAGGACTGTATTGAGTCCTTATTCCTGCATGTTGTCACACCATGACCTCTGATACATGCCGTCGTATGAGAGATTCTATTGCAGGAAGATTCACCGGCAATTTCTGTGTCCCTTTCAGAGCATGAAAAATAGAAGGATGTCTCATTAGAACATGCAACGAGCACCTGGATTAAAAATCAATGCATGCTCTTCCCACTGCAAATGAAAATGAGCAGGACACCTCTCTCCGTGTATGGAGACTGTGCAGATACGCATATCCATCAAGCCGTGGATCAGTCGGTTCCTCTGAGCTCTCTGCTCATTAACCTCCCACTGGAACAAGCTCACCTTAACTGCCTGGAAAAATGCAGGTATGTTTCTTTTAAGATGAAAGACACCATTAAGATGAAGAATGCCAACAAAAGATTGGAGACACCTATTCTCAGCATCAGCATCTGCTATCTGCCCGCAAGGTTTCAAGTAGGTTTCGAGTCAAATAGGTTTGTTGTCGTTTCAGCCACATACCCACTGTGAAACAAAACAATGTTCCGCCAGGACCACAGAGCAGCACAAAGAACAAAAAACAAACAACACAAAACTACACATACTGGGCACTTACAGTGGCAGTTGGGGTGTACTTTTTTTTTCTTTCTTCAGTGTATGTATGAGTTTTAGGAGGAGGAAAGTGTTATTAGGGGGAAAGAGTTTAGCTCATGGGTGTGTTTGTGTGTGGGTGCAGTTTATGGTTCATTTCTGATTGAGGAATCTGGTGGCCTGAGTGAAGAAACTGTTTCCCGTTCTGGCAGTGGAGGACCATTTTCTTTGGAACCTTTTGCCGGATGGAAAGAGGGAGAAGAAGGTGAGGTAGGGCTAAGTGGGGTCATTCACTATACAGGTTGCTTTGCAGATGCAAAGTGTGGTAAGTGTCTGCGACAGAGGGGAGAGAGACCCAAATGATCTTTTCAGTTGTCCTCACTATCCTCTCTATAATGCATCTGTAGAATGTGGTGAGGAATGGGGGCGGGGGATGCGCTCTTCTCAAGGGGTGGTCTTCCTTGCTTCCATGTTGCTCTGTGCCTCAAACTGCACGTAAATTCATTCAGAGCATCTGGAAGGGAGGCCTCACCATCACAGGCAGGTGGAGAAATTAGTGTAATTTCACTTAGGAAATGAATGAGTATTAATAAGTGCTTACTTTTGTTTAAGTTGGAACTTCATAAGCTGGCACTGCAGTAAAACCTCAGACTTTGGGACAGGCCAGTTGTCTCGCTTTTTTGTACCAAGGTTCACAGCTATGAGTGTTGGAAAAAAAACTAAATAAAGCTCTGTGCATGTTCTCACTTCCTCATTATTATTCCAAAACTGAATGTTGCAATAAATACCCAAGTATTAGCTAACTGAATTTGCAGGGATTTTTATTTGGAAGAGATTGGATGTTTTACAGTGAAAAATCTAAAATTTGAAATTGTCCTCAGACTTTTTGCAAGCAGTTTATGAGGAGATTTTCAGCAATTCTGTCACTTCTGCCTGTAGAAACTTTTTAATGAGTAAGCAACTGTGTTATTGAATAATCTCATTTCAGCCTCTCTGTATTAATGGTCCTGAAATGGTGCCGGGGCTGCTGAACTTCTGAATGCACTCCCCTCGCTCTTTTCACTCCCAGGTGCCGTAGCTGTGGTAAATATTTTGAAAACCTCCCATGCTGTCCATGATCATATATTTTATGCATGACCCACATTTTGATCTAAATTTGATAGTCTTCTCTCGTTGCAGGATTATTGTAGCTCAGTGGAGAGAAGTAGGACTCTCTGCATCACACACACACACACACGCACACGCACACACACACACACACACACACACACACACACATACACACCAGTAACCCACAAGTGTGGAGTCTGGTTTGAGGTAGCTCATGAGATAACGCTCTTCTCAGTCTACATCTGGGCCACATCTGGTCTGGTTAATGAGGGGCGTCAATCTCTGCCTCGCCTGACAGTTCGACCCCACCGCAAACTTTTCCCACTCTGTTTCCCCCTTCTCTCTTGGGGGCTCAAACTTTGCTGCCAAGATGACGAAAGTCTGGAAGGGATTTTTGTTGGTTCTTGAGTGCACTGAGAAAAGTTATGTTATAAATATACATTTTTTGTTACAATCTTTTATTAAATTGTTTAACAAATCTATAAATATTTATATTTTTATAGGTTCTACCATTAAATTGTGGTGCAGTAGTGCCAAAACTGAAGAAAACACAGACAGAGGAAAACATAGACAGAGGATAAATACAAGGAATAAATGAGCAGAGAAGCATAACGAGTGCAGGTACTTCGACAGGTCAACTGCATGATTAAGTATAATAATATATAGGATAGGATATAATAGGATATAATAATTTATATTCTACCATTCTCTGTGGTATTTATAAAAAAATGTCATAAATGTTAACATATTAGCAGACACAGTATCATCAGTGTTAAATGAACACCTCTTCGTATCATTTAACAGTCCAAATTTTTGTTATTTCATAATCTTCCATTAAAATGTAATTACTTTTTCCCTCTGAAAGTGTGACTTTTATGATGTATGATTTTTCCATGGTCGTATGGAGGTCCATTACTGTCCCAGCACAAAGAAAAAGCTCCATCTGAAATTTAGTTTATTGTAATAACTGTTAAATATCAGTGCTGAAAACAATCTTATATACTAGGAAAGCCTTCAGGCAGAAATGGTATATGTGGAGTATATAGGAGGTTTACATAACCAAACTCATAAGACTAAAGAACCTAAAGGCTTGAGTTTATATGATCATCATCAGAGGAGAAATTTTACATTTTCTATAATAGAACACCCTGTGTTGTTTCTAAGTGAATTACTCTGCCTGCACAGTTGGAGCTCACCACTGCAAGTTCATTTTATTTTTAAGAATCTACTTTTTTTGTCTGAAACAGTCTTCCCTCTATAGGGTTGAGTTGGCTCTATTGCTGTATCTTTCCTCAACTTCCAAACTGACAGATTTCTTTTATTTCCCTCTGTAACTGACAGCAACCACATGTAATTTGTCTTCCAGAGTCATCTCTAAAGCCGGGCAGGCCCGTTAACGTACAGCCTCGGTGCCCATCTCCTTCCTTACGCTCTCCATGGCAGCCACAAATAAATCAAGAAAATGGCGTCTTTCGCACGTTCATTAATAGGCACAACATTCGTCCGCACCAAACCCCCCCACTATTCTCTGAATGGACTTTGATGGAAAGCCAGCTTTTTTAAACGTCTGCATTCTTATTCTTGCCCTATAGCGGCTTGTCTGGCCGTCCAGGCCCTGATTTATCAGCCCTTAAAGAAGAGACGATGAAAAAGCCGTTCCTCAAGCAGTGTTTGCTCTGAGGGGCCGGGGTGCGCAGACCAGAGCGGCTCTTTTGTTCCATCTGCATGTTGTGGAAGGCCACACTGTGAGCAAGGCCAGGCAGAAGGGAAGGTGCAGGTTTGCTATCTATGAGTGTAACAATTTTTTTTGGCATCATAAAATGGTTATTAGAATTCATTTCTGATTTTCTTTTATTTTGTTACTTCTTAATGAATAAACGGTAATATTTTATTTGTATCGCGCACTGTAGATGCTTTATAGATTCTTAGCTTTCATTTACTTTATCTTCATCTATTATATTCACCTTACTTTTCCCTAATCTTAGCCCTGACCTTGGTCTTAAAATTAATGTTAGGATTAATCCAAACTTCAGCTCTAACACTGTTGAGAATATATATAAAGAATAAGTACTAATAACATTATACAGTTCCTTGTGGAAGACCAGTATTACCTGTTTGACTCAATCAGGTGTGCTGATGATGGGATGTCACAAATCCAAGCAATTGCTGGAGGCAACATGAGAAAACATGACTTAAATTTGTTTTTTTCATGTGCTATCTGTTCTTTATAGCCATGGCAAAAACATTTGGATCTCTAAAAGCGAAGGCGAAATTTAACAGTGTAAGTAAAACTAGATTGCATTTCCGTGAAAAATGCACTTTGTAGTTTAGAATTACAGACTGTGGTCCATCTGTTTCTCTGCATAGTTTGTTATCCTCCTTTACCCCATGCTTCAGTGGGCAGGACCTCCACAGGACCACCAATAAAATCAGGTTCAGTTAATCAGAACTACACAGTATTGGCATGCAGGCTTTAAGTTAGTTTAGTTGGTTTATGGCCCTGATTTTATGACATGAATGAAATGTAATTATACCGTTTACTTATCTGTACTATAAGTGGGTTTTGAGGAAGCTGAGTTTGTGTCATTTTGCTAAGAATGAAAAGCATCCAGGAAAAACATGCTGGTTTTGATCTCATTTTTATTTCAGTTCAAAATGTCACACTCCTACAATTTACAACAAAAATTCCTGGACAATTCATAAAATTTCAATTTCTCTCATTAAAAAAAAGAAATGTCCAAAACAATGAACCCCAGCTGTCTGCAGTGGGTATTGAAGGCCAGAGATCTTTTTGGTGATGTGAGGGATGTGTAGAGAAATGCCAACGTAGACTTTGTAAGATAAAAAACTAGAAAACCCATGATTGGCAAACCAGGAAGGGAGTCAAGGGGATTTCTGACAAGGGGAGTCTTATTAATACAGATGTGTAATAACTAATTTCAGTAAGATGTTCCACTGCGGTTCTTATTTCACTGCAGTACTTTTACTGTTGTATGGATTAAGGTTACTCTGCACACCCCTGCTTATGGGAGTTTACAGGCGGGAACTTGCTGAGAGAGAGAGAGAGAATGAATAAGATGTGAAAGTAAGATACAGGACACATACAGGACAGTACCAACCTGCAGTTCCCCATCAGGATGAAGAATGTCAGAGCGATCATTAGATTCTCTAACACTTTTGTGTTGGAAAGATGAAGAAATGAAAATAAATAAAAGAAAGAAGCCCGGCATTTCTAAAGCATAATGTCTAAATGATGTTTACTCTCTTAGCTTGTACTCTCTTAGAGTGTATGCGAGTGTACCTGTACTGCTGAATCATGCTATTATTTGTTGTTTTGAGTTTTTCTTCTTAAAGAGATGAGAGCTGTAATCACACACTCATGGACTGAGGGTCACCAGTAGAAAAAAACAGTAAAAAAAACAAGATAAAAGCCTTTTAACAGGTAACATCGAAACTCTCAGAAACTCAGGACTAGCCAACACAAAACCCAACACAAAAGCATTTCAGTGCTATTGTATATATTATTGTAGATTGTATATTTATATTGTATATGTGTGGGTGGAGGGAAGGGGGGGCTGTGTGTATTGCATGTGACACGGAAAAGCAGACACAGAAAATTATAACATAACTATATACTTCTATTCACTTTTGTTTCACATTTTATATTAAAATATATTGTTTGTCATATTTATATTTATTTAAATTTAATTTTTACTCCTACTGTTATTTTTTTTTTTTTTTAATCCTTACAGTTGGGCATCATACAGCAATAAGCATTTCACTACATGTCGTACTATGCATGATTGTGTTCACATCATTAAGAACTGTGTGATAAGTGCTGAAGCTTCAGGAAAGGCTTTTCACACAGTTCTTAGTGATGTGAACAGATGAGAGTACATACACATCACACATACACACACACACACAAATTTGCTCCTTAATACACAAAAATGCCCCCAAGTACACCACTTATTAACAGTATGTGGACACCTTCATGTCACTCTGGCAAAACCAAACTTTTCAAGTTCAAATTCAACCACATGTAGTGAAATGCTTAATACTGTACGATGCCCAACCGTAAGGATTAAAAGGAAACAAATTTAAAAGTAGAAGTAATAATTACATTAAAATAAGTATAAATATGACAAAAGGTATGTTTGAGAAAAATGTGAAATAAAAGTGAATAGGAGTACATAGTTGTGTTATAGTTTTCTGTGTAACACATAACACCTTTATATCAATAATTGGGTTCCTGCTAGACTTGGGATCTGAATTTAGTGGTTCTTTACATTTGAAAATAGAATCAGAACTTTATTTTGGCAAAAAAATGGGCAAATATAGTATAAAACTGCAGGAAGCAAACGTTAGCCTGTCCATTACATCCTGATGTCTTTAACTCATTCAATTCATGAGTTCATGAATTGAAACACTAGATCAATGGTTCCGTAACTGGTCCTACAGTACCACTGCCCTACCCATTTTAGTGTTTTCTCTCAACACACCTGACCCAACATGGAAACCACTCCACTAGATGTTAGAACATTGTTGCAGAAATTCAGTGAAAGAATCCTCTTATTCAGGTAGTGTGGTTTCATTCTTGACCATGTGCCGGTATAGAAACAAAAAATACTACAGAATGGGGCATGATAATGGGTTGGTGAGGCATTGTCCCGTTAAATTACCCCCAAACGCCAGGCTAGCTGGTTTTCTAGAACAATCTTGTCTATACAAGGTATAATAAATGAAGTGTTAATGTTGGACATCGCTGAGGGGTTGTTACCACTGTAACTCCTTTAACTGTCACTGGGCACAGGCCAAGTCACTTTTATTCATTACAGAACCGTTAACGAGTACTGGTGTTAGGTATAAGGCTTGGCTGGCAGGTGACGTACCAGTTCATCTTGAGGTATTGGATGAAGATGACATCAGGTATCTGTGTTGGGCAGATCTAGATCCTTCCATCCTAAACCACATCTTCTTGGAGTTTACTTTGTACGCAGGAAGCATAACTGGAAAGGCCCACAAAATTGGAAGCAGAGGATTCTCAAGAATGTTTCTGTTTCCTGTAGGGCATAAAACATGAAACATGCCCCAGACCTTCATTCTGCCTCCACCAGACTTTACAGGTGGCACTTTGCATTTAGACAGGAAGCATTTTCCAGCATCCTGCAAACCCGGATTTGTCCGCAAGACTTTGTGTTATGTTTCACAGATAGTCACTGGGTGCGAACGTGTTTCCACTGAAAAATACCCAGCCCCTAAGGCCACTATAGACCTAATCCTAAACATACACCTAATGAACATTTTTCGTTCTGATGGTGCTTCCAGAAGCAGTTTGGAATGCGAACTGATAGACTGAGAACAAATGAATTTTCACGATTCAACATTCAACAATCACATTCTGAGACCTTGTTCAGTCCACAGCATTGCTAATGAGCTGTTGTTACTCCAAGCCTGGTGTTACTCCTTGCCTAGGGGCAGCTTTAGCAGGGCAGAGATGTTTTCTTTTTATGAGGATTACATAGCAATCATGTGTCTGTCTTGATTCCATAAACAGATATGGGGACGTTTTTTCCCACAGAAGGTCAGTACTCCCACACTTTCTCTTGCGATTTGCCTCACTGATACCCACACACATGCATACGCACACTCAGGGTGCTCCGTACCCTGCCCCTCTGGTCAGCATGGATGCTGCTTGGGCTGTTTTTACATTCTTTTCGTATACAGCGCCAACAAATTTTGCCTCTGGCAAATTCTGCCCCATCAATTAGCTTTTTCTGTGTCTCCAACAAGGCTAGCCTGTTAGAATATGGCTCCCAGCGCTAAACCGAAGGTGCTGGTGTGTTGTCAGAGGCCGACTGGGGAGCATGTGGGGCGGGAGACAAAGAGTGTGCCATGCATACACACTCACAGACACATCTGCTCACACACCTACACACAGGCACACAAACGTCACGAGTGGAGAGACCTAAATTGGTTGGCTGAGCTGCTTTCAGTCACAGATGAACAAAAGGATGTGTTTACTTTTTGAGAGAGAGGGAGAGAGATCCCTCCACATGGTGACAGATGATCTAGAAAGCATGTTAGAATGCTGAAAGACAGATTTGAAGCTTGGCAGTTCCCCCTTACCAGGGATGCAGGAAGGTGGGAAGTGCTGCAATTTTAAGCAGAATATACATCATGTTGAATGAGATGTCAGGCAAAATAGTTCATCTCTTTTCATGTTTTCATTAAATTTTTGGATAATTTACATCAAACATCCATATATCCATCCATTCATCCATCCACCCATCCATCCATTAATCCATCCATCCATCCATTGTCTGAACTGCTATGATGATGATTGAAACACTATTCACAGCACAGGACATTTAGTTACAATCTTTTAAAATAAATATAATGAAAATAAAAAAAGAATAAAAAGTTTAGGGTTCAGGACTAGCTTACCACTCAGGAGGTGAAGATTTGGTTTGCCATGATGAGAATGCAGCATTAACTTAAACATAGCACAGATATTGTAGATTGGAATAAAATATTTTTAAAAATTTAGCAGTTGCTGTCAAAGTTGAAATCTGGAAGTGCTCACCCTCTCACTTCCCGCATCCCTAGCCCTTACACCAAATGTAGTCCATCAACCAAGTCATGTTTTTGGTGTCTGAAGTTTGAAGTTGAAGTTGAAGTTTATTGTCATATGTACAAAGCACAGCGTACAGAGCACAATGAAATTCTTACTTGAAAACCCCTCCCTCCCAGACAGAACATAAGACATGATACACAAAAGACATAGAAGACAACGTGGTGCAGCAGCAATAAATAATAAATAATAG
>JBBPCZ010016327.1:0-14708 GCA_037974445.1 Brycinus macrolepidotus
TTAAGAGCAGAGTGTGTGCATGTGTGAGCTCTGTTTCATCCCATCAGAAACTGAATCAGGAGTGAAGCTGCTGGAATACAGCACATAGAACAGCTGCTACACAAACACTACTGCACTTACAGCACATGTGGAGGCATTTCTTATTTTTTACACAGCTCACACTGCATTAGTTCATAAATGAATAGCAACCTGTGCATTTTACACACACACACTGCCGCAAATTGTACAAACAGACGAACAGAAAAAAAGGGAAAAGTGGTCTCTTATTTTTTTCCATGGCTGTATTTTAAAACATTGTATTTATGAACCTTTAAAATACATATAAAGATTATTCACATAAATATCATTATTAATTCAAATATCTGACATTCAATGTTTTTCAGTGCCGGCAACATTTGAGGAGTTTTCACCACGCAGCTGTAGTCTAGAAGCAGTTATTCTTGAAATATAGTATTTTTATATATTTATTCACAGTTTCAGCAAATTCAGATTTGTTTTGTTCACATAATTAAGTTTGATCAAATATTTGAAAGAAATAGGAAATAATAAAGTTTCAGGACCATCACTGTGCTCCTCCCTTGACTGGTAATTGGACATGTGATAAGCAGCGCTGCTTGACTTTCTTGCTCCGGCTGTTTTGTTGAGTTTGCATGGGATTACTTCACAGGCAGCTCATATACACTTAAGGTAATAATGGTTTGTACTTGTAGAGGTGAAACACATTTTAAAATGTTAACTAACGTCAGGCGTGTGTCGTTTGTTAATAATCTTGTTCAAACTAATTCCTTTGTATCATTTGTTTGTTTGTTCATTCTTATTACAAAATATGTGAATGAGTTAGTCAGCTCTCATCTCTGGATAGATCAATTTGATGAAAATCTTTTTAAGGTTTCTTCAATGGGCAGTTATTGGTGAAATTTGCTTTTGTTTGTGCGGTGAACGTATTCTGTTGTGATGTGTTGTGTTTAATGTTATAAAAGTTATACCAAAAGCAACAAAATGTACTGATGGACTAGTGTACTGAGACTAAAACTATTGAGTAACTGAATTTCGGTATATTAGAATTTCAGAAGAAATGAATTAAGAAGGCAAACTAAAAATGACAAAAATCATGGAACATTTGAAAGAGCTAGTCAGTGTCCAGAGTGTAGTTTGTTTGTTAAGGGCCCCATCTTAAATGTGTGGTTTTGCATTGTGTAAAATATATTAGTCTGAAATAAGCCAAAAGCATAAATGGTTATGTGTTTGTATCTCAAGCAGTGAATGAAAGCCTCTGCAGTATATAACTTTTGCTATTTCACCACGTACGCAATAGCTTAAACTTAATTAAAAACTTTATTTGTATGTGTAAAGCTATGGAGTGCTTTATCTTTGCAATAAAGTGATGGCAATATATGAAGGTCAAATGAACTGTACTGTGATCTGAAACCTGAAGCTTTATGTTACTTCCGTTCATGCACAGCTAGTTGCTTAGAAAATTACATTAGACTTTAATATTCTAACTAGGTTTTGCAACAGAACATGTGACCACCAGTTTTTTTTTTATTTCACAAAATTAGGTTTGGGTAAGTCTTGGTACACATATGCATGCAATCCATCTAATGTAGGACTTTAAAATGATAAAAATAATGAATTGCATTATTTAGTGCAGTTCCTTTGTTTTATTAGCATAAACAGACAAGAAAGATTTGTTCCATTTTAAAAGCAGTGCATTCGTTAAAGCCAGATGAGGGGACAATAATAGTTTCATCAGAATTTCTTTATTACTTTGTTTTTCAGTACCTTTACTTTTATCCTGTTTGTTGGGGGTTTCAAATCAATTGAACATAAAAAAATCAATAGAATGATTTCAATAAAATGAACATAGTTTCTAATTGTGATCACTAGTGTCCAGAGAGAACAACAGTGATTGCATGTTCCAAGTACTGATTGAATTTACAGTTTATAGTTCCCACTCCTCCATGATTGTAACATTCAATCTCATTTTCATTTTTAGAGCTTATGCATGAACAGAAGTAACATAAAGCTTCAGGTTTCAGATAACAGTACAGTTAATTTGACCTTTTCTTATACTATCGTCACTTTATTGCAAAGATTAAGCTTGATCTGATTTTGGAGGCTGCAACTGCAGATTTTACGATGGCTCCATATAGTGCACAGACAGCTGACTTTAGCTTGCACTATTATGGATGGATCAACGGTCAAATGAGTAAACTGGTTTAATGGCATTAAAAACTAGTAGCTCACTTAAAAGTTTCCCAGTGTTTTCCCAATATATTTAAGGGTTCAAACATAAAAGTTATCAGGACACTACTGGAAATAGCAATATGTTTCTTATTCTTTTCAAAACATGCTAAGGAGCAGTTATAGAAATGTTCCAGAAAACGTAAGTCACCTGATCACCAGAATGTAGGTACAGTTTGTGCCCAGGCAAGAACAGACACCCCATTTTTTGCTAGTCTCAAAAAAACTGAAGATAATAGGAAAAATGTGATTCCTACATTTTTAAACGAATCTGATGTTTTTCAAGTTATAGACACAATGTTACTTTCGCCAATTCTCATGAAACTTAAAAGGCTTAAACATCACATGCTTTTAAGGTAGTCTACCAAGTTGATTCCAGTTAGTCCACTGGGGACTAATAATGTTGCAAAATGCCAATTTCAGATTGATCCTTACATTTTCAACACATAACCCAGTACTGGTCTAGAAACAATCTGTGGGATTTGAAAGTGAATACTTATCAATACAACAGCACATTATGGATGCAGTACATGATTCAACCTGTGTGGACTCAGTTACTCTCACTTAAGAGACTTTAAGTCTATCAAGAATTGTTCAGTTGTGACCAACCATGAAGCATATGAATGATAAACTGAGGAGGTATGCTAAACTGTGGCTCACTGCTAAAGTATCTGGCTTCCAGGGTACTGTGTTCAAACCCCAACTGAGCCATAATGGGAAAAGTTGGGCTATGATGTATAGAAACGTCTTATACTCTGACATTTGATGTTGATATTAACCAGAATATCTTGACAGTACAGTAGGGACATCATAGATGTATTGCTCATATTGAATGTATACCTTAATTAACAAAAGTACCGAAAGATCAGGTTTACATTTTGCATGGTGTATCTCTGAGCTGTCTTTTATGAACAAGTTTTTTTTTTAGGTCTTAAAGGTTTTAAAGTTTCTAAACTTACCAGTTGAAGACAGCTCAGTACACTACACAGCACAACTGATTATATCAGTCATGAAACTCTTAAAATGATCTTTGGAGTCTAAAGATAAAAAAATTAAAACATCTTGACTACAGCTGTAAACCATCTGTGCATAAATGTGGCCAGGCTCCCAGACTTTAAGGGCCTATAAATCCATCAGTGATGACTGAGATCAAATTTTATACGTCCAAACCTAATACTAAAAACAAGAAAACATGCACACTGTGGTTTGATCCAGTCACAATAAGGTCATGCAATGCTCAATCTAGTGCAAATGTTTTAAAATGTCATTTTTATTAAAGGAACAATATTGGCCTCAAATAACTCATCTCCTTAATTGTATATATTTGGACATATATGGATATTCCTAAAGTACATTGTTATCTGGTAATCTGTTGTAATTGTAATACATTTTTCTAATCTCTGAAGGGATCTTCAACAGCAATTGCAAACAGAGAACTATCATGGCTGCTGTGGGTGTGTAGGTATAAACAGACAAGGGAAAACATGAGCAATACCAATAGGGCTCTTACTCGCATTACAAACAGTTCACATACAGTTCATGCAGGTTAAACCCTATTCAGGTCAGGTTCAGTCAAAGCCTTTCCAGGATCCTACAGGAAGTGCACGAAGCATTCTCCCAGCAAGTGAGGCCATCTTGTATCAAACACAGAGTCTTAGCTGTTACCAAACATCCACTACGCAGACGATACTCATAACAGGAGTGCGCGATCCAGGCAGAGAAGAAACCAGAGATCAGAGTTGAGAAGGAACAAACATAAGCTAGCACACTTACAACAGTTGGGTTGGTATGAGGGTGGACACACAATGAGATCTGGGTTGACAGGTCTAAAATAAGGAAGTAGAAACAAGGGGCAGGTGAAACTGTTTGGGACAAACCAACACAAGGAATAAAGATGGTGTGCCCAGGCTCAGTATTCTGGTGACCGGGACAGCCAGGGACAGCATACCAGAGGCAAGGGCATCACAAGAACGTTGAACTTAAATGCAATTCTAAGTCTTACTGTTTTAAAAAAGGTTTTCCAGTGAATCTGACATTCTTTCTTTCTTTCTTTCATTGTCTGTAATCTTATTTTTACTTTAGAATCTTAGTTTAGCTTTTTTGTATGTGATGATTAAACAGTCTCTTGTATACAAAGAGACATTAGGATATTGAGTGTACTTTGTGACTAAGTCTGTAGTAGAGAAATGAAAAGTATCAATGACTTCATAGGCCACCTCAGTTGCTGGATGAAATGATGACCACTAGTCATGGGACAAATCTGGACCTCTCCAGACTCACAGATGAAGAGGCCAAACATGTTTGGCATGTGGTCCAGAGGGACTTCAACCTCCGGAAAACAGAAGAGGATAGACTTGGGTAAGGCCTACATCTGTTTCCTGCACTATAGAGCTTAGAACCTGACATCACATCGCACTGCATTATGGTCATTTTGCTACACTGGCAAGTAGTCCTTTGTTTACATGCTACAAATACACATACTGCAGAGCTTAAAGAGATGAACATGTATTGCTTAAAAATTAATCAGAAAAGAATGGGTTGCATCTTTCTCTTTTCCAGAGGGATGCTAGGGGCAGTGCTGTAAATGTGTTTGTCTATATGTCTGACCTGTAATGGACTGGTGACCTGTCCAGTTATAAATTAATATGCTACATTCTCTCCTCTTCTTCTGGATATGCTAACGTGTGTTGTCTTTCATTTCCACAATTGTTTCAGAGTTGTCCATTCTTTGGGTTAATTTAGAATTTTTAAGTTTCAAAGCTTGTGTACAGTTTTCATATCACTGAAACATTATGTGTTAGTCAATGATGTATGTACCTCTGTTACTGTCTTATTTAATTCATTCACTGCGATGATTTACTTGCAAACTTCACTGTAGCAAATTTATAAAATAATTTAGTCTTCATGGTTTGCAAACTAATGACACCATTAGCTGTGCGTCGCAAAAATCCACAAAGCTGAAGTTAGCTTCTTCATTAATTTCTGTTCCATCATAAATGGTGCAGAAGTACCGGTGCCAGAATGTAACCGTTGCACTGTTTAAAGTATAGGAAGCAAACATGTCAAAATCCATGGCTTGTCAAAATCCCTAAATCATTCATGTATGACTTGAAAGTTAAACCAGACAGGAGTTTAACCTCCATCAGTAACTGAGCTGAGGCATCCACATAAACCTGAAAAGTTATAAACCCTGAGTTTTCAATTCACTACAGCCAATCTTGAAGTAACAGTAATTTCAGAAATATTTATAATATATAGTACATATTGGAGGTTAATAGGTGTTTCTGATCTCTTAGGAAGTTTGATGAAGAACAGAACAGAAATTTCAGTTAGAAAGTTATTTCAGCTAAAATAATTCAGCTGTGTTTTTTGTGTGATTACCATAGCTATGAAAATGTAAGCTGCAAATTTGAAATAATGAAAAACACACAAACACAGCAACTAGCCTAGAAATGTCTTTTCCATCTTAATCCAGATAAATTAAAATTTTAAGTGAATTTCTTAAAAGTTAGTAAAAGAAAATGAATTTCTCATCAAAAGCATGTATCGCAAGGTAAGTGTGGTTCACTGTGCATTAACATTCCTCTGTCAGCTGTGCATGTAACAGGGGCCAATGGGAAGTAACTGAAGTTGCTGTGGGTCACCAAAACCCTGGGAATGTCCCTGCAGCATCAGTCACCACATACTGTTGAGAATGTTCATCTACATTTTTGCTGTCTCTAGATAGAGTGGAAACATTTGCTTTATTTAGGCATTTTTTCAAATTTCTGATGTTTTTACTCAGGTTTTTATATGCACAAAATTTGCATAAAAGAGCCTTTTGGAAAGCCTTTTACAGCCTCTGATCACCAGAGTGACCACAGACTTCATAAGAGTTACAGATTTAAACATCCCCTTCAAGCGTGTAATGTTTTATTAACTTTTAGTACCTCATAAACAGACCAGACAATGTTAAGACTCTCTACGAAGGGATTGTACCTTTAAACCGAATGAAACATAGCTGGAATATGAAAAACAGTGTCTTTCCTGTGCATGTAAATTTAACAACTGAAAAGTTGAATAATAAGACCTAATTCAGCTTGGGGCCTGTGGAGGGGCTGCCACAGGGGTTTCTGGTCCCAGGTCCTCTGCCTCGGTCATAGGTGTATTAGCGGATTTGGTTCCTAGTCCTCCTTTGCCATTCAGCATTCTGGAGGTCGACATTACAAGGATTTGGTGGGGTATGCTCTGTTGGTCACCAGTGAACCAGCCTCTGGGCTCCCTATCCCTGGTCTAGCTCTCTGTGCCAAGCCCATGCACGTGAGTCCCCCTATTGTCCCAGATGATGCACCTGAGCAGGCACTTGCATGGATTGCACCACCAGGCTTTACAGAGGATGTGCTGTGGCACTTACAACTTTAACCTTTTAAGTTTCTGTGGGGAAACTTTTAGAGGTGGATATCTTGTTCCATTCACCACCACTGTGAACAATTCTGACTCGCTGAGTTTCCAGAACAGAGCATCTCGCACCAGACCCACTCTGAACATCCTATTTACACCTTAAATGCTTCATTATGGGGGTATTTTAGAAATGAAGTGGAGTTTCCCTTTGAGTAGGGTGTGGGGGTGGGTGGTATTTGTGTGGCCATGACAGACAGAGATTAAAACAATGCAGAGAAAAGTGGCCATCCAGCAAAACTGGCTCTCACTTTCAAACTAACGCATTTTAGTCTCATTAAGGGTCAAAAATAAAAACATTTTTCACCCACAGTGCAGGGATGGAAAAGGGGAGAATTAGAGAAAAAACACAGTTCAGCACTAAATTCGCTGGCTAACTTAACCTGTCACACTACCATACTATTGTCCTTCAGATGTATTTTTCACTCAGAAAAGTTAAGATGCGGTTTCAAATTGGCTAACTGCTGGCTAACTAGCAGTGCTAAAACAAGCATTCATTATAGAGGCCACTTGACCACAAAAACCAAATCTTTAGATGATCAGTACTTGGTCGCTGACCAACACCTTTTTTCGCTAAAAAAGGAATAATAATTAAAATAAAACTTAGAAAGAACAACTACGAAAGATGAAAAAGAAAAAGACGATCAACAACAAAAACAACAACAACAACAATAATAATAATAAAAAAAATAAACTTAAGAACAATAGCATGACTAGCTCCACAATCACACTAATAGAACTTTAGAAGAACAGTAGGGTGATTGCTCTTTTCCTCTTGCAAGAAATGCAAGAAATGTTTTTTCTTTGCACTACACAGTTCAGGATTTAAAACTTCTTCTGAAGGCATATAATGGAATTTCGTCTTATTAAGTGCTTGATGTTAATGCATTGATCGGTGTTTCCATTTTCATGTAAAATAAATAATATACATATGGGAGCACATTTCAGTTAAATTTATTTAATTTCTACTGAGGTGTCAGTAAATGTGATTATTTTACTTTGACATAATTTACCTTGATTTTAGCTAAATATTCCTATAAGACCATTTCATGACTTTTTTTTTGGAACTGAGTGCCTATAATTTCAGTGGGGTCTGTCAAGCAGCCAGGATTACCAAGTTATTCTGCACGGTCATATTATCTTGTTCTTGAAATTCTGTGAGGGTCGTTCAAAAAGTTTCTACACATTTATATTTTTGATGGAAACGGTGAAGGCTGGAAGAAGAGAAATTGGGTGTGTCTGAGAGTTTAACGCCATTTAGCACCATCTGATTTCCTTTAAAGGGAAGAAGATTTTCATGTGATGATGATGAGGAAACAGCAGTGCATCAGTGGCTTCGTGCTCAACCAAAAACAATTTTTGCTGATGGCATTAAAAAGTTGGTACAACACTGGGAAAATTGCATTGCAAAGGAAGGTGACTATGTAGAAAAGTGATATAATTTGTTTTTGAAATTCTTAATAGGAGTTAAAAAAGTGTGGAAACTTTTTGAATACTCCTCGTATATAAAAAGTGAGTCTGTGTGTCTACATTCTTTTCCTTTTAGATGAGATTATAGGATTTGTCTCATTTAGCAGGCTGAGCAACATCACATGATGGAGTTTATGACTCTTTCACAGTACATTCCAAAGCAGAGAGGAGCTGAAAATAGATGTGGACAATTCGTTTTAACTCAGTATTTGCTCAATTAAAGTTCTCTAGAAGAGTCACTATCAAAAGTCAATAGCTGAAATGTATTTTCTTTACATTTTTACCATTGTGTCAAATGATGTCTTTAAGAATTTATGGAAAGAAGCAGAAAGGAATGGTGAAAAAAAGGTCTATATGAGGATGCTTTTATAGAAAATGGCATAAAATAACTTAAAGCTTTATTTGCTTTATGTCAGCGCTGCCAGGTATTTTTGTGTTATTCTACAGTATCTGTGAAATACATTCCAAGTCACTTGGAGTGTTTAAAACTGTCACTGAAGATCCTATTCAGCTGGCTGGTCAATAGAAAACAAAATGCTTATGACACAAACTTGAGCTGCCTGGACCCTAAACTTGAGTGCATTAACTGGTTTGCAAAATCCCCCATCTCTCAGATAATGCTACCTTTTACACCAGCTTTCATCATTACCCTTCGTTTTTTCCATATTAGGCAATTCAGGAAGCATGAATTATTTTGTGTGGTTATACTTGTAGATTAGTGGCTATCGTGTCCATAAATGTGTGTTAGTTAGTTTTTCTTAAATTCATATTAGCTAATAAATATTCATTCTTTCCATAAACTTAGTTTATCCAAGTAATTCCTTCTGATATTCATTCATCATTATTAGTTCATGATTTGTTTTTGCATTGTTACTATCTTGCTAAGGCAGAAAGCTTACCCTCTGGGCAGAAGCTTTCATGCAAGTTTTTTTCTTCACATAGTTTGGTTGTTTATATAGCATGTTTAATAAATAACACTGTTATAGCCTACAAATACAAAATGTGTAAAGCTTACTGTTATTGAAGCATATGACTGTAATTGGTGTCACAGTGTCTCAGTGTTGCTATTTGAAGATTACATGTGAACTCACATTTTTATCTTTACCTTTATCTTTTTACCTTACAAGAAGATTGTTTTATTATTTTATTATTTCAGCAGAGATCTGGCTTGGTGTTGGTGTAACTATGTTAGCTACCCTAGTTCTCCTGGGGGTGTGATTGTGGACATTAAAAACCAGTTTAAACATAAAGTTCTCTTCGCCAAATTATTCGCTAGTTGAGGTTAAGTTACCAAAACTTTAATCTGGAACTCATTTTGCTGTTTTCTAAGGTCGAACAATTATTTTAATAATGAATTTCTCCCTTTTATGAAATATTGGATTATACCTGCTACTGATATTTCTAATTATGGGATGTGTTGACATTCACCTCTGTATTCCCAAAATCTGTAAATGTAAATGGAAAAATGCAGGCTGCAGATATCATTTGACAGAATAGCTAAAGAAAACTGTTTTGTTGAGAGCCTATGTCTAGAAATGATCACAAACTCAAAGTGATATTTAGTGTAATTTATTTTTTGTCTTGGGGATCCACAATTCATTTTGTGCAAAACCAGAGAAAGATTATGTCTATGTCTATTTTCTTAAAGTTTTAGAAAAAAATTACAAAATTCCCAAAAAACAAATATTTAAAAATAACATTTAGTTTAAAAATGAAAAGAGGTTTTAATTTTCTTTGGTCGTAGCTGCAATTGCAACACCTTGCCTGAAGAAGCTTTAGACACAAAGCTATTGGTAAGATGTTTATTAACATGTTTTAAAGGGTTTATAAAGGATTTTTATCCTTTGGTTTTTACATAGTTAAGAACTGACATTAGGTCCTATAGAAAAGTACAGTAATAAAGTTGCATGCTAATCCATTCATTGTAGAACTTTGTTGATAGTTGTTTTATTTGTTACCAGGATAAAAACAATATATATCTTAACATGTATGAACAGTTGAAAAGTACTATGTACTATGTACCATGTATTATGTACCATGTACCATGTACTATGTACTAGCATAGACTACATTTGGTCATTGTGAATTCAGATAATATTTACCATTTCATATCCCCTGATTAATATATCAGATAAAGACATATCAAGTATGCATGCAAATGAAAGATTACAATTGACATTTAACTAATAAGTCGTAAAACAGTTAAATTAATTTGCTAAAGACTTTATTAACACATCTTATAAATACATTATTAACAAATTTTTACATTCCTACAAATGATTTGACTAATTTACCTTTGACTGCTTACTTATAGTTTTATTAAATGTTCAAATGTTTGCCATGTTACTATTACTTCAGTTATTAATTGAAAATAGTACTAGTAATGACCCCATTTCTACAGACTACTGGCTCAGTAATATGTTGGTTACTGCTAATATCCTAGTGATAGCAAGATATCTTGTTACAATGGCACCTATTGGGGGTGGGAGACCAAGTGAACAGTCAGTTCCTGAAGTTGATTTACATTTACATTTACAGCATTTATCCAACTCTCTTATCCAGAGGGACAGAGTTTATGACATGAACATGCAGTTGTTACCCAAAGTGCTCAGTAAAGAGGTGGGTTTTCAGTTGCCATTTGAAGACAGAGAGGGTCTCAACAGTTCTGACAGCCAGGGGAAGTTTGCTCCACCACTTGGGTGCCAAAGCTGAGAAAAGTCTTGATGCATGTCTTCGATCTTTATGAATAGCTGGGTCAAGTTGGGATGTGCTTGATGCTCTAAGACAGCGAGCTGTGACCCGTAGTCTGATCAGTGCTGACAATGTCAGATGGAGCTGGACCATTTTTGGCTTTGTTGGCAAGCATTAGAGTTTTGAATTTAATGTGAACAGCAAGAGGACCAGACCATTGAAGACCAGATGTGCTGCTGCATTCTGCATCATTTGTAGAGGTCTTGTGGTCTTCAGAGGAAAGCCAACCAGGAGTGAATTACAGTAGTCCAGTCTTGAGATGACTGGACAAGTATCTGAGTGGCATCAGTGGTGAGGAATGGACAAATTCTCCTGATGCTAGAAAGAATTTACCTGCTAGTTTAAGAGAGATTGTTGATGTTAGATGAAAATAAGGACTATTCATGTGAGGGAAACTAGATTTTGTGCTTTTAATGTAGGATTGATGACAGTATTTCCAAAAATGATGGCCAGGTCAGGTCTTGGTGATGCATCCCCTGGGATGCACAGAAGCTCTATTTTGCTGGGATTTAACTTCAGGTGATGTGCTGTCATCCAGAAGGATATGTCATTCAGACATGCAGAGATCTGGGCTGAGATCTAAGAGCAAAAGGGTTGTAGAATGTCAGGAGCTGTGTCAGAAGTGACGAACATGCCAGGGTTGGATGCAGAATCTTCCAGCTTGGCTTTAAGGAAGGAAGACTTTGCAGCAGATATCTCAGTTGTGAACTTTGATAGAAGAAAAGAGTATGAGAGGAGATCAGAGTTAAGATACGACTTCCTCCATCTTCTTTCCCCTGCTGTCAACACTCTTCAGTTGTTGTGGAGATGTTCTAGATAGAGTCAAGGATGACAGGATCGCAAAGCGAAAAGCAGGTGGAGAAAGGGAGTGAAGATTGCGTGGGGCAGTTGAAGACACAACGGTAGGGTGGTTGGAGTAGGTCAGGAGAGAGAAAGTTGATGTGTAAGGATGTTCATGTGTAAGGATCTTTGAGAAGGGCCAAATTGTAATGGCTAGACATGTGGGTTTGAGCATTTCCAAAGATCTTTTGGGGTACACCTGCTACACAATGCCTACCCAAAGTGGTCAAAGGAAGGTCAACAGGTGAGACAGTCATTAGTGTGCAAGGCTTGTTGATGCACATGGGGAGTGAAGGCTAGCCTGTCTGGTCTAATCCCACAGAAGAACTACTGTAGCACAAATTGCTGAAATACTGGCTATCATAGAAAGGTGTCAGAAGGTGTTACTGCTTCACAGTTTGTTACATATTGGGCTGTGTGGCTGCAGACCAGTCAGAGTCAGCCAATGCTGACCCCTGTCTACCACTGAAAGCCTTGCTGCAAACCAAGTACACATCTTCATGGCAATGGCATTACCCTGGTAAATTGGCCACTGCCATTAGGGAATACAGTTGCCGTGAAGTGTACTTGGTCTGCAGCAGTGTTTTGCTGGGAGTCCTGGCATTCATTCATTTGGATATTTATACCACCTACTCAAACATTGTTGCAGATTGTGGGCTCTTTCAGCAGGATAATGCACACTGATGCATTGGAAAAAACTGTTCAGGAATGGTTTGAGGAAGATAAAAAAGAAACATGACAAAGAGTTTAAGGTATGAAGAATGAGCCTCCAAAATCCCTAGATCTCAATCCAAGGCATCTGTAAGATGTGCTCTACAGTCCAAGGCTCAACCTTATAATCTACAATACTTAAATGATCTGCTGGTAACATCTTGATGAAAGATACCACAGCACACCTTCAGAGGTTTTGTGGAGTCCAGATTTGTTTTGGTGGTTGACCTGCACACTGTAATCAGATCATGCTACGGCTAATCAGTGTATATCAACATTTATAGAATTTAAAACAACCAAAAATTTTAGAATTACACACAACAACATTATATTATGTTGTTATTGGTTGTTGGAATGCACTAGACTGAACAGCTTGCTGGCTAGGGAAGCAATCGTTCCATCCAAGGATATGCTGTCTGTGGTATGGAGAGCAGATCAGCTTGCTGGTTTCTTCTTGGTGAAAATTCTTGTTAACTCAGAGCAAAGAGAATGTTATGAAGGTCTAACCATCAATGTGTTTACAGCTGAACAACTTGTAGATAAAATAACAAATGCTTTCAGGCATGGTAAAATTAAGTCAAGTATAAATTCTCTCTGTAAGAGCTGGATGGAAGTAGGAGTCAGCTGCTAAAAAACTGAAAATAAAAATAATTGCTACTAGAAAAACTAAAAAACTGTGGGTGAATTTAAAACATTTCAGGCCGGCCATCTGTCCGGCATCTTGCATCCCACAGGATAGATAGATAGATAGTCCTTTATTAGTCCCCTGGCAGGAAAGACAAAGTGACAGCAAAGTGAACAATACAAAAGAAGAAAACAGAAGCAGCATATCTAATAAAATAAAATAATAAAAACTACACAATGCAACAATATAATTGTACACAAATACACAAAATTACATAAATAAATGTATGATTGTATATATATATTTGTATATGTATGTGTGTGTGTATGTGTTTATACATACACACACACAGCGCCCAGTTGCAGCAGACACTGAAACACAGTAATATTGTATCAGAATATTGTACATTTTGCACACAGTAATACTGCATCAGAAATATTTCACATGAAAGAACCAGTGCACTTATCAGTCTTTGGTGTGTGGGTATGTGTGTTTGCTTGTGTTTGTGTGGCCAGTTGCTAGATGTTTATTGTAAAGTCTGACAGCAGCTGGAAGCAGCAGCTTAGCGCTGTCACAGTATCCTGCATGGGGTGTCCAACAAGGAATGACAGCTTAGTCACTATTCTCCTGTCACTCCTTACCTCCACTGGGTCCAGGGGACATCCTAGAACAGATCTGGCCCTCCAGATCAGCCTGTTCAGTTTCTTCCTGTCCCCAGCAGAGCTGTTGCTGCCCCAGCAGACCACACCATAAAAAGTGGCTGATGCCACTACAGAGTCATAAAAGGTCTTCAGGAGTGCCCCCTGCACTCCAAAAGACCTGAGCCTGCAGTTTCTATAGAGGGCATTTGTGTTGTGAGTCCAGTCCATTTTATTGTTTAGATGAACACCAAGGTACTTGTAGCTTTCTATAACCTCAATGCCCATACCCTGGATGTTCAGTGGTTTCAGTGGAGGATGTTTGTGCCTGCGAAAATCTACGACCAGCTCCTTGGTTTTTCCAGTGTTGATCTGGAGGTAGTTCTGCTGGCACTAGTCCACAAAGTCCTGGGTCAGTTCTCTATACTCCCTGTCATCCCCATCAAACTATTGTGGAGTCATCAACTTTTGCAAGAAGCAGTTGGGGAAGTTGTAGGAGAAGTCTGCAGTATAGATGGTGAAGAGAAACACAGCCAGAACCATTCCCCGTACTTCAGATCACCCTGTCCAACACACAGCCCTGGATCCTCACATAATGTGGTCGGTTAGTGAGGTAGTCCAGGATACATGCAGCAAGGTGATGGTCCACTCCCGTGTACTCCAGCTTGTCCCCCAGGATTGTGGGTAGGATGGTGTTGAAGGCACTGGAGAAATCAAAGAATATGATTCTCACAGTGCTCCCAGTGTTCTCCAGGTGAGAGAGGGAATGACTTAGGAGGTGGATGACAGCATCATCTACCTCAGTGCCAGGCTGACAGGCAAACTGAAGTGGGTCCAGTGATGAGCTCACCAGGGACCAAAGATTTGCAAGGATGAATGACTCCAGACTCCTTCATTAGGTGGGATGTCAAAGACACCAAGATTCAAGATTCAAGATTCAAGATTCTTTATTTGTCACATGCATAGTCATACAAGTACAACACACAGTGAAA
>JBBPCZ010016363.1:0-14704 GCA_037974445.1 Brycinus macrolepidotus
TGTCTCTCTCTCTCTCTCTCTCTCTCTGTCTCTATCTCTCTGTCTCTCTGTATCTATCTATCTCTAACTCTTTCTGTCTCTCTCTCTCTCTCTGTCTGTCTCTCTCTCTGTTACTCTCTCTCTCTCTATCTCTATCTCTCTCTCTTTCTCTCTGTCTCTCTTTCTATCTCTCTCTCTCTCTCTCTCTGTCTCTCTCTCTTTGTCTCTCTCTCTCTCTCTCTCACCCTCTCTGTCTCTCTGCATCTTTATTTTCCCCTTTCTGCGTTTCTCTGTCCAGGTTCATTTTGTTAATGGAAAAAATTACTCACGCCACCACTGTGATGACACTCAATTTTGCAGTGGCCCCCACTCCTATTTTGTCTGTTTTTTTCCTTTGTGCAAGAGTGAAAGCGAGTGCTTCACAAAGCTGCTTGTATAAAACGCTATAGAAAAAGAACACCACTAAATAAGGATAGTATTGTGAGATATCCAAGGAACAAATTAGGTTAAAAAAAACACAGTACAATCTGCTCATTCTATTTAATAATCAAAATTACTGGAGAAAGTTTAAAAACTTACTCTGATGAGTAATGTAACATGAGAAAATAGTGATATTCAGAGGAAAAACATTTTAATAATGCTCCTATCTGAATTATACACCTCCCCCCATTCCAATCAGGAATATAAGGAATATTTCAGATGTGTCCTTACTCCATTGATTTTTTAATGGGGTTTAGAAACACCTAACTCAGATCACAACTGGCTTGATAATCAGCTGATGAGTTGAATAAGGTGTTTTAAACCATTGGGCTGACAATGAGTCATTTGTGTCTTGCTGGAAGATCCAGTCTCTTGGCTGAGACTGTCAGATCTCTGTTTAAAGTGTCTGGCTTCTTTACATTGTGTATAATTCTCTAGACAAAAAATGTTACATACAACGATCAGCCATAACATTAAACCTCCTGCCTAATATCATCTAGCTCCCCCTCATGCCACCAAAAGAGCTTTGACCCACCGAGGTATGGACTTTACAAGACCTCTGAAGGTGTGCTGTTGTATCTGGCACTAAGACATTAGCTTAAGTCCTGTAGGTTGCAAGGTGGGGCCTCCATGGATCAGACTAGTTTGATGCTCAATTGGACTTTTTGCGGGTTAATGCTGGTTGTCCTTACATGGACCACTCTTGGTGGGTACCACTGCATACCGGGGACACACCACAACACCTGTTGTCATTGAGATGCTCTCACCCAGGTGTTTAGACATCACAATTTGGCCTGTGTCAAAGTCACTCAGAACCTTGTGCTTGCCCATCTTTCCTGCTTCCTCCACACAAACTTCAAGAACTGACTGTCTAATGTATTCAATAACTAATATATCCTATTTGTTGACCACTGTAACAATATAAGCAACGTTATTCCCTTCGCTTTCGTGGTTTTCATGCTATGGCTGATGTATATTTACAAACCCTGAACTACAACCCATCCCTGTGATCATACGCCAATAATATTAATATTATTATTATTAATACACCAATAATATTATTATTAATATTAATCATCATCATCATCATCATAATACGGTAGCGGTTTACTTGACAGGACAAGAATAAAAAAAATGAAAACAATTTAATGAAAACAGGCTTTATAAAAGGAATAACATGATATTTAAAACACAAATAACATGAAGCTATGAAAAGTTAACAAATCAAAATCTTATTTACAGCTAAAGTGAATGTACACATATGGAGTTACTTCAAGCACAAAACAATAAATATAAATAAATAAATAAATAAACTTGATTTTCTTATATTTGACACTCTTTGATGGCACCAACCCATTTGTAGCTTTAAAAATAAGAGATTCAGTTCTGGAAGAACACATTTTTAACTTTAGGCTCTTACTTAGTTTGATGGTCACTACTTTCTAAAATTCTGTGTCATCTTCATTTAATTGTGGTCCGTCTGTTTTAATATTATAGAAAGTAAGACCACAAGCTGATTCATGAGTGGCTTCTGCTGCAACAAATATGCACAGATGAGCTGCTTCATTAAGTAGATGTACTCATTGATACTTAACAAAGTTAACAAACTACACCTGCTCATGTTAGTAGTTTAATGAGAGTAGAGGCTTTTTCTGGCAAGGTTCCAAATAGCTTCTTAGCAAAGCCTGGTATCGGATTTTCTAAGGGTTTTCAGTAGCCGTAGTGCATTTTGCTTGCGTGCTCACAAGGTCACCACTGAGCTGCAGCACTAGAGAGCTTTAAATTGCACGCACCTTTATTTCAGATTCAGATTGTACTATGACTCATGTCTTACTGGTGGAGAGCCAGAACAGAAACTAATAGGAGATATGGACGCTTTGGAGATTTATCTCATGTAAAATCTATTTTAGACACAAACACCCTGACACCACCAATCTGAATGCTGTGCCCATGTAATTTTTAGGCTTTTTGCATTTCAAATGATATTTTTTTGATATAAGAGTTTGATGTAATAGGTAAACATTCTAAAAGTTTCAAATAGTCCATACAGTCCATGAATGGAAAAAAGCTGCAAAAACAGCCTGTTCTGAATTAAATGTTTTTGTGATATCACAAACGGCAACGGATTCATATATATCTATCGATTAAGTATACAGCATTCAGCATACACCCACTCACACTAAAGTTATGAAGGATGTTTTTTAAATGAGGCACAATACAGAGCACCCAGTCAGAAAGCAGGGACTGTTTGTATGTCAGCCTTAAAAAAAAAAAAACAGTTTAATTTTAAGAGACAAAGAGAGGTGGGAAAATGGTCATGAATTTGGTAATTAAGTCACACAAGTGTTGCAAATGAACAACAATAAGGACAGTATGTGGAGAAAAATAAGTGAAGTGAGGGAGTAGGGGGAAATAATAAAATACAAGAAAAATGTAGAATATAGACATTAAAATTTTGCCCATGATCTTTGAACTATAGGGAATAAGGGGTGTGTGATCACCCTTTTTTAAATTAACCACAGATGTTTTGGTCATTTTAATTGTATTCATTTTCTTCAAAGCGTTTTCTCAATCTGCTAGTCTTTTAGCAGCCAAGACTCACCTCCTCCCTCAAAACTCTAGCATTTCTAGAGAGAATTTCTCCTTTCTCTGTTTTCCTACACTCAAAAAAATCATAGAGCTGGCTCCCATAAAACCAGTCAAGTTAATATTAACTGTATCATACCATTTTTGAAATATAAGTAAAGCATTGCTGTCTCATAGGATTTCGCGAGACCTGGTGTCATGAAATGCACAACCAAATAAATTAAGTCTGTTGTATATGCCCTGTTAGTCAACTATGTCGATTTCGTTTTCTATGATTTAAAGGTTTTGAGCAAAGTGTACATAGTTTTTGGCTCCTGGCCTCATCTATTTGTATATGGGGGCATGTCTTTCCTCTTTGTTTGGTTTTACTTACCATCTCTGTGTTGTTTTCCCCCTGCGTGATAATCCCTTGATGTCCTAATTTTTGGTTTATTGCCTGGCTTCGTAACTGTTGGTCACTGTGGTTGCTACTAAGTGTGGTCCCAAATGAGCTGGACAATATGGTGACCACTTTCAAACCAACCACTTTCAACAACGTAAATCCAGTTCAACAAACATTCAAGAGTTGAGTTTGAAATGACAGCAGGTTTAAGTTTATCCAATTTTAATACGTTTTTAAAAAAACACCTTATTTAGTTAGAAAGCCATTTAATTGTGTGCAACTCTATATTTCAGTTTTGGCTGGATAATAATCAGGGACAAACTACAGCAGGGTGCGCTCACCTAATTTTAGCATGAGCAGCAGGTTTTACACATTCCTTCGTAAATCTGGCCCTTGTAGTGTTGGATACTTGATCACCTCAAGATGTACCCGACATATTTTTATCCTTAGAGAATTCATTTGGCTCTTAAAGCATCCACCATGTGGAGTCAATATAGCTGCTCCCTCTTCCATGTCTTCTGCAGTTTTAAATATCTTAATTACTGCCTTCCATTGTAGAGAAAGGTACTTTCAGATGTTCAGCTTTGCTTACAATTATTTAATTTATGCATTCCTTGACCTTCTCAATATTGAAAGACTAGCAGGAGAGTTACAGGTTTTTTCCACCTCATATTTATCACCTGGTGAAACAGAAGGTCATTGACAACCACTACTACTACCACCAATATAAAATAAATATACTCAGAAAGGTTATATTCAAAAGAAACACATTTATGTGAAAAATAATTACCACTTGAAAAATCTTTTCCTTTAAATAAAAATTTTGGCTTCTCACACACGATGAATGCAAAATGGGTATAACTTCGAAAGATGATGAATGAGCGTATAGTGACAAAATTATTGTAAACTTACCAAGACTGTTAGTGGCACCTCTGAGGTTCCCTTGAGCAAGGTACTGTCCCCACACACTGCTCCCCGGGTGCTGTGTTCCTGGCTGCCCGCTGCTTCACTTGGTGAATGGGTTAAATGCAGAGGAAAAATTTTGTACAGTTCACACTGTGTGCTGTGGTGTGTTCACGTATGACAGATTGGTCACTTTACTTTACACTCCAATTTCATGGTGTTCCTATACACTGCATGCACTACAGAAGTTAGCCATATACAGGCTAAATAAGTCTCATGTGACTGCAGAACATATGTGTCTCAATACCAGATCTGGTGTGAACACACAAAAAGAAACGTATTTATATCCAAGCCAGTGCTTGCGCACTCTTCTTTCCTCAGTGACGTGAAACTGTAGTCCAAGCCGTGGGAGGCAGAGGAGGGAGAAGGTGGTAATCTGATAAGAATGAAAGGATACTTGTAATGGATATTCTGGGTGCCAAAGAGAGAGAAAGCAGGAGAAAGAGAGGGATAGAAAGAAAATAAGGGAAAAACTGTGTAGGGGGAACCTGACATTAACATTGATCATGAGATTTATAGTTTCCAAGGCTTTGCCTGCTGCACTCTTGAAAAATGATTCCTTAATGGTCCTTTACTTAAATAAACAGTTCTGGGGGAAAAACTTCAATTGATAAAGAACCTTGTAGAATTGCTCTAAAGAGCCGTTTTTGGTCTCTTTATTTTCTAAAGTTTAGAGCTTAAAAATCACTTTTTTATGAGCGTTAGTGAGTACAGATGATCTGGAAGAGATCCTAGACTAACACTTGTTCGTGGCACGATGAGATTAATCTTCAACTACAGAGTGTAGATGGGAAATGGAGAGAGAAGATTAGACGACTTTTTGGGACAGGAGTGTTCAGCAGAGAACAGATGCCATATGTCTTTTCTCGTCCTGATTTCTCCTACTCCCCTGTGACTCAGCGATGCCACTGGCAGGCCAGGCTTGGTGGAACAGGCCTCGGCATCAGAACCTCGCCCACAGACCTCGATGGGCGTCCGGCTCCACCTGTCACCCCGTCTGGTGTTGCCCGTGCCAGCTAACCAACCACCCACCAAAGGCCAGTGCGTCTGCCAAGTTTATAGTTACAGATATATTGTCTCAGAGTGCTGTAGATGCAGGGTCCTGTCATGCTGTAAGCCTTACTTTAAGATCTACTACTCAGGCGTTCTAGTCAGAAGAGCTATAGCCCTTGGGCTTTAGTAAGAGAGTGGTAGGGAGAGCCTGGCTTATGGAGTGTACCATCCTGAGGCCTGAGCAGTCAACGTATTATTGTTCCTTATTTGCTTACTTATTATATCTTATTTTATATTTTCTTGAAGCATGTAGTTTCTGTAAAGGATTTTGAGCTGCATTTCTTTTATGAAAGGTTCTACACAAATACAGTTATTATTATTATTATTATTATTATTATTATTATCGTCTGGGCCCATGTTCATTAAGGTTCTCAGATCTAGGAATGGGGATATACTTAAATAAAATTCCTTTATTAGTGAATTAAAAATGGTTGGTGTAGTGTGATGGGTAACAGTGCTGTCCTCCAAATAACAGACTGGAGTTTGAATCCCTGTCTGGCTAAGCTCACCACACTATCCCAATCCTTCGACCAGACTTGTTATGCTTGCTACATGCTATCGGCATCTGTAATATCATTGAATTGTTGCTCTAGATTAGACTGTCTGCCAAATGAGTAAATGTCAAAACACTCTTAACTGATAACTAGTTCTGAAAGTTTTGTGAAGGGGGTTATGCTTGAAGCTGCTCCTCCCTCCAGTCTAACATCTATCTTTGTCTTCCATGTCCTGTGATTAGAATTTTGATTTCCACCACCACCCCATCTCCTCCTGGTCCTTTCTCCCAGTCCCTCAATCCTCAGTTAGTTCATCAATGGGGGTTCGGTCTTCCTGCTTAAAGCAGAAACCATCCAGAACTTCCCTACAGTCAGTGTCTTCTCATACTGCAACCATATGTTGAAGCCAGACCATTTCTACTGGCCAGTTCACCATGAAATTCATACAAGGTTGCTTATCCCTGCTTTTCTCTGGCTTTCTCTGAAAGTATTTTTGTCCTGAAAATAGACGAAAAACAAATACACTGCTGACATCTTTGAGTTGGATTCTCTGAGGAAATACGCTGTAGGGTGTTATACTGTCTCACTCACAGCACCTCTGCCATGCTGTCAGCTAATTGGTCTGAATCTGCTGCAGCACTTTCACTGCTGTCATACAGCACCTACTGCACACAGAACAGGCAGAAAGACCGACTGACTGATAGACTGAAAGAAGAAAATCTGTTTTACTCTCGCTCTTTCATTTAAGCAGGGGTGGATAGAGTGAGAAAAAACAAAAAAACAAAAAAAAAACAAAAAAACATGAATAGGCCGTAGCCTAATAGCCTGGTCGCATTATGACTGGTCTCATCATCAGTGGTCTCATTATCACTTCAATCAGACACAGAGACATTTGTTCTGTACAAGTGCAGCATCATCACAGCTGGGGAACATGATTGAAGTCCTCTGATCCACAGGACTGAGCCAGACCTCACCATTATTTAGAACATAGATCGGCCTAGTTCAGCTGTCAGAAACATACACTTTTTATTAAAACTGACCTCTGTGTGTACATTCTATTTTTAAAACAAATTTCATTTTGCATGCCTTTTTATCTCCCTAAGTGACCAAAGCATTCTACTTCTAAGCACTCTGGATGGAGCATGTTGTTGTTTTTATGAATTAACTCCATTTGACCTCAGACTATATAGATCTCACCAATGTGAGTTTTAAATTTTCTTTAAATAAATTCACAGCATACCAAAAATAATATGTTTTACGTATATTACCAATAAGATTTTATTATTAACAATTTGTCTTAATTCATCAAATTATACCTGTATAGAAATGCAGAAACCTGTTTAGGAACCTTTGTTTATCTAGAGAATCTGAAAATAAAAGTTTTCAATGTACAAGCCATCTACTTTTTCTATTATTTAGCAATAGAATCAGTCAAAGTTATTGTTTATGGTAATCATCTGCTACTGATGCAACAGAGATTAAAAAAGCTGAAAAATACTGTACCCATTTAAAGAAAAGTCTATAGTGGTTCTTCCATGGCATCATTGCAAAAATCCTTTCTGGTACCTTTACTTTTAAGATCTCAAAATATATGCCCCCATATTCTTTTGTTAGGAACAATATTTCATGAGAATGTGACAGGCCTACCCGCACAACCGTATAAATGACATTTATTAAGTTGTGCGTAAGATTTTTATGTCTTAGTTTACTAAATAATATATAAGACAAAAAACTGAACCTTAAAGTTACTGTAAAACTGTCAGTGTTTCTCAGTCTGGTCCCCCGCAGCCCCCAGAAGCTCCACATTTTTAGTTCAACCCAACTTTCAACACACAAGTATTGCAAAAATAATAAGGAATTTCTTTGTATCCCTGAGGACCGTTTTGAGGATGTCTGCTATCGACCATCTACCTTTTTTTCTTTCATTTTTGCTCTTTCATTAATATTATAATTGGAGTGTTCAAAAGCCATTACATGCTTTTAAATAAATTTAATAGAAAAGCCACCAAGGCCACGTTAAATATACCCCAGTGACTCATGCTTGTGCTTCCATCAAGAAATGATAACAAACTGAGCTGCAAATATCACTCTATAAATGTACAAGATTCAAAGTAAAGCCAACAGACAACAAGAGATGACACATAAACAACAAGGAGAGACAGAGGCTGAGGCACCAGGTGCTGCCATCTGCTTCTGCCAGATGAGCAGAGATTTTGGACTGAAAACACAGAGGGACATCTATCTAATAATGGACAAGGAGACAACAAAAATTGCTCCAAAAAGAGAGAGACATTGTAGATCTTTTGGTCTACACTACAGAAGACCTTTATTATAACAATAAAAGACTTTTTTGAATGATGCCATAGAAGAACCATTATTGGCTTCCTGAAGAGCATTTCAATAGTGGATCTTTAAAGGAATGTTTCAGCATTTTCACCCTAATCTCCATTTCCTCCATCTGTACCACACAGTCAATTACCACAGACAATAGGTTTAACATAGTTCCTAGTTTCACTCCAAAAATAAAATAGAAACCAAAAGGCAGCGAGTTACCTCAACTTTTTGGCACCTTTATAGACTACATATAAACACCAGTTGCCTCATGACTGCTTGGTTATGAGCAGTATTTTACGAGAATGTGACAGACGCACCCACACAGTCCTTTGCCTGATAATTGCAGAGGTCACTGCAACAGAGAAGTTAATTACAGTTCAGTAATATTCAACAAGCTATATTGCTTTTAAGTATGGTACTCTTGAGCTATGGGGAGTGACACTAGTGCCTTCAGTGATTGAAAACACATGAAACCTTGGTTCAGCGAGAGATCAAACAAGGCAAGCTTTCTTATAGGACAAAGCAGGCTACACATAATGAAATTATGTTAATCAAGCATTTAGAGACCTATGCAGCAATCCTGTTCTGATCTTTAGTACATGAATAAAGCTAAGATTTCTAGTCTGGTTTGGTCAGACTGAAAATGCTGAATGCTCAGTAAGATATGTGCTTCAGAAAAAAAAAAGACCACCGTAAGATGGTTTAAGCACGATAAAGCACTGTTTGCTTTAATTGGCCTCAAGAACTGAAATCTTTCCCCTCGACACTCCAGAAAACCTCAGTAAAGAATATAATGTATTCATATTCACAGTCCATAGGCTTGATTCAGGGTCTTAGACATGTTCTGAGAGCTCTCCAATGGCTTTCGTTCCTCATGAACAAGCTTTTCCAGTGTTTTGCTGCATGCATGATTCTGCATACATCACAGCTGTTTAGCACAAAGGGAATAATGTTTTTGCTAAAGGTGTTTGGGCATAGTGATTTCAGAGTGGAATATAATAATTATCTAATCAGGAGTTCCCAGACAATATGTCTAAAAGTCACTGTCTTCTTGTTTTATTGTGCTTTATGACAGGTTAAAGGTAAAAGTCAAATTTTTGAAGTTTGCCTCTTTAGTTTTACACCAGAGCCACAAAGCTAATGCAACTACAAAGTAATAGAAACTTATGCAGTGATTTTTGAATATAGTATATAAAGTATAAGGTATATGAATATAATGTATTATGTATTTCTATAATATATAGTGTGTTTCTCATTTACATATATCCACCTACTCAACCAACAACACTTTGTCTTCACCTGTAAATGCTGAGAATATGAGGAGAGTTTCAGCCTGGCCTGCTTTCTAAATTCAAGTCAAAATTGCCTGCTTTGAGTGCATAAAACCTTTTATCACAACAAACTGATGTGTGTGGACAAAGCCCGATGAAGAGTTTTAACCAGACTACACTAAAGGTACTGTAAAGAACAGAGATGGAAACCTCCAAGTTTGGGACTGTTCTTCTTACAGTGGTATCGGTGAGAGGATCATGAACACTTAAGTGTATTTTGGATGGAAACCTGCCAAGAAGTTGCTCAAAAAGTAATCATCTGAAAACACAACAGCTGTCTTTTGACAGAATACTTTGCCAGAAAGAAAATTATAACCTTGTTACAGTCTGTCTAAAATAAATGCAGATGGTCTGACATTTTGTTTCCTTACACAATAAACTTAATCCATTTGGAAGTATGACATAAATGTCCACACACTTTTTGGACCATTGCACATGTTCTAAAAGTATGACCCCTGGCAAATTTATGGAATCACCACACTTGGCGTATGTTCACCCAGCTTTTTTACTTCATAGCAAGTAAACAAATCACAGATATGACACAAAATTTCTGCTTAACATCTGAAGATTGAGGCTTCATGAAACATACCTTAAACAAGTTACATTGCATTATTTTTTTTTCAGATAAAATATAGGAAAAAAATGTGGAATCACTCAGTATGGAGGAGAAAATTATGGAATAATCAAGAAAAACATCATAAATAGTACTGGGCTCCTCCTCCTCTGCACTGAATTCTTTGAGGTGTGGATTTCAGTAATGAAAATTAATATTCTCCATCAAGCTGGTTCCAACTTTCTTGATTAGCAGTTAACAGATCAGCTTTGCAGGATGGAGTGGAATTGAGATGTGATCTTTATGCCGGCTGTGTCATTCAGGTGATGTGCCTTTCCTGAAAAGAAAGCTTGAACACTCTTTGCTCTGTGGTGTGATGGATTATCATCCGGAAACATGACTTCATCAACAAACCTATTTTCTATTGATATTGATGCTTCGGTGTACACCTGTGAGTTGATTGTTGAGTTAATGATCTCCATTGCTCCTTTACCTGACATGCATCCCCAGATCATAAATGAGGGAGGTGATTTGCTTGCTTCTTGTTGTTATGTTTCATTACAACTGCACCAGACAAAAGTTCCAGCATCATCTCCTAGACCAATGTAGTCATAATTCATCTCTGAAGATCATTTTCATCCAATCATCTGCACTCCATGACTGCTTCTCTTTAGCCCACTGTAACCTTGTGTTATTCTGTTGAGATGTTCGTGCTGGTTTTTATTGGGCTTTTCTGGATATAAATCCCAAATCCAGTTTCTTACAGTTGCAGTCTTATAGTTAAAGCTGTCACAAATAATAAATCCACTCATTTCTTTTTCATTTGTAGTCTAGTGCAATTTCTATTTTCATATTGCTTTAAGTTTTCCATCCTGACTCTTTGATGTCCTACCTGGATATTTTCCTTTTTATAACCTTCCCAGTTTTGTTTATACTTGCACCAAATTTTAGCCACAGCTGACTGGGAATAACCAATATCTCTTGCCACACTCTGGATTTTCTTCTTTAAAAATGTATAATCCTTCTACTGTTTTAACTGACCACTTTCTTTATTCGGACCATGTTTCCTAGCACTCTCTTTTAACTTTGCAGTTTTTTAATTTGCATTTGTTTTATAAATGCAAATTACAAGGCAATTCCATACTTTTTTCCCCTCCACATTGAGTGATTGAATGTTTTTTTTCTCTATTTGATCATTAATTAAAATAATTTAATTTCTTTAAGGTTTGTTTTACAAAGACAGCTATTTAACAAGAATGTTTTGTGTCATATTTGTAATTTTGTTTCTTTGCTATAAAGCAAAAAAGATGGGTGAACATCCTGTAATTGTAGTGATTCCATAAATTTTGCCAGGGACTGCAAGTTTTATAAATAGCAGCATATCATATCACCATATCATACCATTTAGTGTTGCAAACCACAAGCAAGTCATAAGCAAAGAGAAAATTGTATAATTGTTTGTTGCGATTGTGGCCAAACCATTGCTTTAATTATAAGTACTTGATGCAGGTCACTCTAAATGACTGCCATAGGATAAGTGAGCATAGATTTGGATCTATATCCCAAGCTAAGAAAAAGTAATTTTTCATTCTTACTAAGCTGTTTTGAAGCACCACAATTAAGTGGTGTGCTTGGCTGCGTAATGGCTTCCATCCATCAAGAAAGGGTCTATGTGGGGTGTTTAGAGAGGATTCTGCACAGTTCAGAAAAAGGTTATAAATAATGTTGTTTTCTTATAATAGTGCTCGCAATAGGTGTGCCACAAATAGCACACCTTTCAAGTGTAAACCACATGGTGTTTTATCACCAGCATCTACAGACTGAGAATAAAACATCAAATTGAGTCTGACACATCAAATGGCAGTGACCAACATAGGGGTTATTGAAGCTTTTACAAATCACACCTGTGTTTCATTACTCACAGAGAGTGCATTCATTTTCAGACCTGGACACACTGAATAAAGAGGCAATATTATGGAGAAACATATTTGCCTCTTTTTTTTAAAAAAAATAGTTTGATGCACCAAACATTGATCTAAACATTGCCAGAGTTTCAAAGTGCCCCATTCAATCCTCAGTCCCTACATGGAAATTAGTTCTTATTCTATTGTTTTTGTGATGTCACAAAATCCAAAAATCCATAAACTTATTCTGACAGTTTACCCTGCTCTGTTATGTTGATTATGATGACATTTGAGTTAAGAACGTCTTATGAATGAGCAGCCAATCAGAACAAAGGTCATTTACATATATCAGTCCTAAGGCCACAAAAACAAATAGCCTGTTTAACTCTAACGGATAAAGCAAGGTTGGAAAATAGTCAAGTAGGAATAAAATCTGACTGTTTTGGACCTCTAAAATTAAAGAAAAATGTTGGATATGGGCTGTCTAAGTGTTCTTCTATTCATATGTAGTGGTGTGTTTATTTTTAGGCCTAAGTCTTAATTACCAGAAAGGATGGCTACTGTAGCAACCGCTGGATGTTAATTAATGTCATTGCTTTCATTTTTGTGCAGTTGGTTGCTAACGAAGGAACTAAGGGCGTGTGTGTCCCTGCTTCTCCTGCTATAGTATAGTTTTGTGTTCGCGTGTTAATAACAAGGCTTTTGATAGGAACAGAATGTGACACTCATTTGCATGCTCTTTCATCCTCCATGATAGCAGCTGTCGTAATGAGCTTTAATGTTCAGCTTCGCATAATGACTGGCAAATTATGGTTAGTTGCAGTTATGGATATGGTAATACCTTATTGACTGCTGAAAAGAAAAATCTGAATCGTCATCTCAGTCATGCTGGATATGCAAGCACAGGAGAGACGCACATGTGCACACACACAGGAGGCAGAACGAAAAGAGGTCTTAGCAATCAAGCTTCCTAATCACATAGTTGTCACAAAGAGCTAATTTTGCGTGATTGAAAAGATCACATCTTCCTTAGCCGGCTCCCATGCCTGTAACTATTCTAGATGCACTGAAGTGGCTTTGCATTCTCATGCCTGCTCAAGAAATGTAGAGCTTGTAGAGAAATGTAGAGAAATGGGAGCTTTGTCCTGGCTCACCTTCTGAATCCAGTTTACAGGTGCAATTAGTGTCACACTCACATGTTTGTATCGTGCAGATTGTAGATCAGTGTGTGGAAGTATTGATGCAATAGAGATACTGTATGTTACCAGGGTAGCAGATGCAACAGATGGTCAATAGCATTTAAAGGAAGTGAATACCATGCTAGGAATGCAGTTATGTTCATGAACATAATTATTAATACAGTGTCCAAGAGAAACAATCTGTAATGCTAGAACCAGGGAAGTATACACTTTGAGTTAGAAATCTAAACTAAGCTTAATGACCGAGCATTCTGTCTGGAACTACTGTGATATTTGTTGAGGACAGAAAGATGATAGTGGAGATACTGTGGTCCTTTTTTTTGGCGCAAAGGCAGTTTGGTTCATTCTAAATCTGTGTCTAGAAAACGACCCCTATGGTTCGATAAATTGTTATCTTGGACACAGAAAGAGGATGAAATACATAAGTGCAGGGCTGCTACAAATCTCCCCTCGTTGCAGCCCATTTGTGGTGAAGCTTGTGTTTGGACGCTGTGGTGACTCATCCTGCCTGATAGGAGATCCTAAACAGAGAGACAACAGACGGCTGTGTGTCTAACCGTGTTATGTGTAGGCAATTGTCTCTTTTTAGTGCCCTGTGGAGCGATACCAAAAAAAGCAAGCATGGAAGCACAGTATATTTGCTTCACTTGCACTTTTACAAAAATGGACTTCAGAGGAGCTATTTGGAATGATGAGGATAAAGAACCGGGTGAACTACTCATAAATATACAGTAATTGAACTTGATAACATTTATAAAGGCAATGGAGTCAGTGTTAAGTAAAAGTAAAAAAGGCCCACAGCTCCATCCAGTGGTGCAAGTGGTGTAATAAAAAAGAACAATTTTTCTCTGCATACATTTTATTATTTCTCAGAATTTTCAGTGGAATCACTATAACAAGAAGAATCCTAGACATTTGCAAAGAGTTAAATCAAATGTTAATTAGAACTTAAGTCAATTTTTTAAACGTTGAAAACTTAAAAAGATAGCAAATAAACGTTTCCTGAGATCAGTTTTCTGTACAGAAATCAGTAAGAAAAAAAAGAAAAAGAAAAAAAAAAAATCAAAAACATTTCTCATTTTAAAGTGTCTAATCTACCTGATTGAACATAAACCACAGTTGTTCTTGAAGGGAATGTCATTGTTGTGTCTTTGGTTCTTTATCTCTGTTGTTTGTGGGTCACAGTGAACTTCCAGGTTTCCACCAGCTGGGACAGCTGGATCTGGTCTGGGAACGCCTCCTCCACATCTAGAGGAACATCGAGATTTTTGCGGTCCATGTAGGAGGACAGGGTTTCTTTAAGGCTGAGAAGTAGGAAATAAAAATAAAACATGGTTAGCACCACAAGCCTCATGATCCAGGATATAGTCAGAGGTGGACAAAGTACTCACATTCATTACTTAAGTGAAAGTACAGATCCCACTGGTCAAATGTTACTCCAATACA